>JAVQKC010046736.1:0-31848 GCA_036025475.1 Philypnodon macrostomus
TAATCTTATTGTTGTGTTTTTAATTGTATTATGTTCTTTAACTGTCTTTTCTGTAAAGCACCTTGAATTGCCTTGTGTATGAATTGTGCTATACAAATAAACTTGCCTTGCCTTGCCTGAAGGAGCACTGGGAAGAGCACAGGAGGAGCACTGGGAAGAGCACTGGGGGAGCACTGCAGTCGAAAAGTCACTGTCTTTAGGGGTACAGTGTCACAGCTATTTAGTGAGCTTTGAAAAAATATGTAGAAAGTTCTAGTGATCTGAGGGTTTGTCATTAAAATGGATTTGGCTGTGGCTGGGTTTCTTTTGGGGCTTGTTTTGTTAAATGATCATTATCTTAAGTAACATCTGGCACTGGGTTGAGCTCTCAGAGTGACAGCCATATTGGTCCCTGTCTGGATTTAGACTGTTAAGAAGCTGATCCTATATCTGTGGGATTTTTCTTAGAGCTAATGTGAAGTACAAGGGCACACAATGTAGGTCACATGGAAGCTAAAAGAGATTTGGAAGAGATGTCTATGAGCAAATGAGAGAGCCCCAACCTGAGAACATGTAATGGAAGAGAGGCTGATGTTGAGAGTTCAGGACCACCTCCTCTATAAAGAAGAATGCAGGTATATCTGAAACAGTTCTTTTTGTAGCATGTCAGAGTTGCCACAGTTGACGCTCTGTCACTTGTACAAATACATTTTCTGTTCCGTTGTTTTCAGAGACTACAATCTGCACACGTGCTTCCAAATCATCTGAATATATTTAATAGCCATGTTTACTGACCCTTCTCTTTGGACTCGGTTTTGGGGCCATTTATGGATTGTGGGTGTGGCTCTCACTGTCGAAAGATGATTAATCTCATTAGGCTTGTTTGACTTAAGTTTAATCGGTCCTTGATAAGTTTACTTTCTAGAACCAAAACACAACTCATACATTACGATAACCATCTATATGCACAGTACAGTACCATTGGGCAGCACTTACAGTTTTAATAGCAATTATATTTTATTGGCTCTATTTTGCAGTGCTGACCTATACAACCATATCAATAATTTATCTGTTTTACATGTAGTGGGCTTGTTTGAGTTTGCATTAAAACGGTGCAGGATTTCTAATGATTTTTTTCTAACGGCTTCAAGACCAAACTGTGCTCCTCTATTAGAGATGCAATGCATAATGTGGCTTGAAGTCATGGTTTACAGTGTGACACATTTTTAAATGCCCTAAACCGAATTCCTGAAGAGTAGTTTGATGCCATAGCGCTTCTCTGTCAAACGAAAGTGGCTGACCTACTTTTTCCCTGCCTCTGAAATATTTCAGAAATAGGATTGGATGGCTTCAGCTGAAGTCCTGTGCACTAACCCAGAAACAGAATAAATGCTGTAGCTATAGGCAAGACTGTGTTTCACTACTGTACCCCTCCCTCCTCTTTCCGTCTTTATATTTGGCTGATGAATAGGAATTTGCAGGGAGGCAGAAAGAGGGCATTTTAGTAGTTGACAGCTTTTGATTTGGATTCAGTTAAAAACGAGAGTCGCTTGTAATGGGTTGTTTTTTTTTTCACTTGTTCTTGTTCCAGAGACGTACCGTAAGTAGGTCTTTACTGTTGTGGTGATGTTGAGTGTTTCTGAAGTTATGGGTTACATTTTGTATATAAGAGAATGATTCTCTTCACTCATGCTTTAGATGGCTGTGTGTTTATTTGTTGATGTGTTATTTTACTTCACAATGGTTAGATGCATAATTTTGTTTTGGCAGTATACACATGCTCATTTATGATTCAGTTCAGTGAACAGATGTTGCCCCTGACCTCTTTAGCGCTTGATTTAATTCATGTAGTGGTTTTTGGATTGACCCCGGGCAGTGAGCAGGCATAACATATTGTGTTGTTAAGTGTTCAGCATCATAAACTGTATCTTCCAAACAGCTGGGATGATGTTGTCTAGTGTTGATGTTTTAGTTTGCTGTTTAGGGAGGTTTTTCTCCTTGGTGCGTGTTTAGGTTGCAGTTTACCATACAGCATAGATCTATATTGGACATGATGCTTTGACATTATCAAGCACACTTGTTTCTTTTTAATGTTATGACATGCTTGTACTCCCAACTCTGTAGGTGCTGTAGGTGCTTTAGTTGCTTGGCAACAGAACGAAATGCATACATTTGTTGTTGAAATAAAACCCTGAGTTGAAAGCTGATGATGTGCTGATTAACAGAATCAGGAGGAGACTTCAATAGTAAACATAGATACGACATTATCACTAAAGATTTTACTATTTAACATTCAAACCCTTGGCTATCTCCTGTTATAGGGTCTAGGTTAATCTGAGCGATAAAGTGATAATTTGACTCTAACTAGGGTCGGAAAATATATAAATTATTGCAGTATCGGTATTGTATTGTTTATCAAAATCGTGAGGTAGCCTGTGATTCCCTGCACTAATTCTAACTACACTTTTTGTTTCAGGTTTTGAGAGTATTCTTGAAGGTCTCTTTGGTCCAGAGCTCATAGAAGACTTGCAATTATTTAAGGGTAAGAATTATTTATATTCTATTCATATGAAATTATAATCTATCCTACATAATGACACAAATCTTTGTTGCTTTTGTGGGATGGGTTTATGCTCATTATGATAATGCTGCTGCATTGTACCATGTGGTGCCCTCTTCATTCACTACACAGCCCCCAAGTAGAAGAGAAGATGCCTTGTGCTTCACAAAGTTGGTGTTTTTGATACTGTGGAGGGCAGGCTAAAAGTCCTCAGTATCCCACATACATTTTCATAATGTATGGAATGCTGAGACAATAGTGCAATGGTATTTTCTATCTTGTAGCTGCTTGTATTTAAAATTGACTTTTGTTCATCATGTATATTATGTATCACATTCAGGCTGAAAGCTTTTGCCAAATTTACACATTTTTCACACAGCCAAATAATTGGAAGTTTTGCTGAAAAGGGTATTGTTGTCTCCATAGATCGTGAACCTGCAGCTGTGTCTGATTGGTCATTTGATGAAAACTGCTTATTTTGCTGTTTGAGAAGAGATAAAGTGAAGGTAACATTTTTTATATACAATATATACTCTCTATACATGTATATACATGTGTTCTGTTTACATAATATATTTGAATTTTTTCACATTACAGGAACATCTCACAAGTTTAAACGAGGGACTTGAAGATCCACCCAAACCTCTCTTGGTTAAAGACCAGACCTTACTTATTAGACTAGAAAGACAAGCTGAGGAATTTCTCAGTGCGGTCCTTAGAAGAAAAGGCAAGTTTTTATTTTGAGTTTTGTGTACCACGTTGTTCATTGCAACAATGATTCCTGGACTAAATAGCCTTTTTTATTAACAGATGTGCCAAATTTCTTGGACCCCCATGTGCCAGTAGTGGCACGAGAGATCCTTCAGAGAATGATCCGACAGTTTGCTGCTGAATATACCTCAAAAACCAGCCCGTCTCAGGACACTACAGACTCTCAGCCTCACGCCGACCAAAGCCTGCTGCCTGCACAGCTCTGCACCAGCCCAGCCGCGCCTCCAGCCCCGTCTGCTCACAACCAGAACCCAGTGCTGAGTAAGCTCCTCATGATCGACCAGGACGCCCCGCTGGACCTCACCATCAAGAAGCCCCCCGCTGAACCCAGTGAACAAGGTGAGCACAAGTCCCTCTGTTACCCTCTATTCTGTCTTGTTCAACAGGTTTAATGAACTTGTACTTCCCAATAGATGGAGTACTGGATTTATCCATCAAGAGGAACCGTCAGAGCAGCTTCTCACCTGTCCGCAGCTCATGCCTCTCTCCCATCACGTCCACACCTAAGGGGTAAGTCACGTGTTCATCTGTGGTTATTATATCCATACAAAACATTCACATTGTATCAAAAAAAGCGTTTTTACACTTTAACATCCTAATCAGGGGCCCACTACATCTAATATATGTTGTTTTTAAATGTTTTTTTCTTTTTACCTTTGGTTTTACTTGTGCCTGCATTTAAACATCCCTTCAGACCTTGAGACTTGTTTTGACCAAAAATAGGTGCATGCTTTTTTTTTTTGTAAAATGAAGATTGTTTTCATTCACTGTACGTATGTTTGATCACACTTTGAGGTTTGAATTTAAGACACTACCCTCTGCTGGCTTACTCTTTTATTGCTGTGCTTGTTCAGTGGTAACGTCACACACAAAATGCCTTTGCTTATCTTGCCCGGTTTAACGGCTACATTGTAAGCTAATTCACAGCAATGGACACCTTCTCCTTGCTTCTTCTTGCTACAGAAATAGTCCTTTTACATTCTCCAATATATGCCTTTTCTTTGTGTTTATTACTGTTTATTTTTTTTCCTTTTTCGCTTGGTGATTTGATGCCAGTACAAATATGCAATTATTGAGCCTTTTTTATGTTGTTTAGTCAAATGCATACACATAACAGGTCAAAGACAGTGATGTTACCAAAGCAAGGTCATTAAATAAAGGAGTGGCCAACATCCTCCCCTTCCTAACCCATCCTCGTTTAGTAAAAAGACAGTGTGCGAGCTCTGCTTACACCCATGTTCCTTCCATCCAATCAGGCGATCCCTGAGAGCGGACGGAGGGGGGCTGTTAATGAGGAGCCGACAGGATGGCCACTCTGCTCTTTATAAGCCTTCTCCATCTATTTCATACTCCCTACACATCAAAGAGGAAGTGGGTTCGGAGAGTGACGCAGACTCAACCTTCTTGAATGGCTCCAGGCCCAACGAATCTCCTTCTCGGAAAACTAACGGCGCCCTTCTGAAACTCAAAACTACTGATGTAAACGAGCACCTCAAAGATTTACCCAAGCTCTTGCAACTCGCTGGATTTCTTTCAAGGTCCCTGGCTGGAAACCAAGATGAAAATGGCAGGGACCATCACCTCTCAGCATTTGATCTTAAAATTCCTCAGGTTCGAGTCACCACTGGTGGGTCTGACCAGTCTTGGGGCTCTCTTTCCTCTGAATATTCAGGTTTACGCTGTGAGAATGGTTTGGGAAAAAAGCTTCGCTCTATTTTACCCAGGCACAACCACAAAAAGCACATGAATGGTTTGAATGGATCTGCATTGGAAAAGGAATACTGGTCTTACAACACTGATCGTGGAAACAGCCCTCTTGATTCAGAAGCAGATATGGGTATGAAGCAGCCAAGGAAGAAGCGCGGGCGGTATCGACAGTACAACACGGAGCTGCTTGAGGAGGCCATCCTGGTGGTCATGAGTGGGAAAATGAGTGTGTCTAAGGCTCAAACTATTTATGGCATTCCTCATAGTACCCTGGAATATAAAGTGAAAGAACGACTGGGCACCTTGAAGAATCCTCCAAAAAAGAAACTCAGGCTCATAAGTCAGGTAGAGGAGCAGGAGGCTTCATGGTTCTGTAGGGAGAAGGAAGCTCTGAACACACAGGGTAGTTTGTCTGTGGAGAGAGAGCAATCACCCACAGATAGTGAAATAAACAATGCAAGCCTTTCACCACATGACTAAACTGTGCAATAGTAAGAGTGGATAATTTACCTCCTAATCTTAGTTGTTTATAAAATCATAAATTGTCCTATTTATTTAATCATTGTCCTTGCTTGCACCTATTTATACAAACTATAATGATTTCATCTGATAATCAAATCAGTCAGTCTATCTTTAAGTGCTCTGTTAAAATTTGTCTTGGAAGGTGGCTCCACTTGGTGTCCACTTTTAGTACTACAACACATTCATGCCTGGCCAGCAGTTTTCCAGAGCATTATAGAAAATGATGGCCACAAAACGACATTACAAGTTAAAAAGACAACATTTAGACACACATTTCTAATTCTACTACATGTGTTTTTACGAGTATTACAATGCCTTTTCAACAGTCAGGCCAACTCAGGATACGTTTACACTGGAATGATGTTGGGATTTGGTATAATGTAAACAATAATTGTACACAATACTATACCTCAGTTTTATGTGCATACAATAGCATATATTCTATAGTACAGCGGAACATATGTTCAGCTTTAACTCATCAGGCCGTCTTTAGTTTGATCTTTACAAACTAATGTTACCAGTAGCATATCTGCTAGTAATCCTCAGAATGTCAAGCTGACTTTAAGGTGTATTTGTATAATATAGTTGTGTTGAGAACTAATTTCTTCATCTCATCTACTTGTTTGTGATCTGAGTGCATTTAGATTAAGCTATTTTTGCTACAAACCATCATCAATAGCAATATTATACATATTTAAGCCTGTACTCACTGTGCTAAAGGCTTACCCAGTGAGTAACAAACAGCTATGTCATACCTCAGTCTATTCTCCAGGAAAAACAAGTCACCTCAGCCCTGCTAACTATCCCTGTCTTTTTTTTAAAAAACAACCTCTCGTGTGGTTGTTGAACAGCTTCAGGTTCTGAAACAGGCAGAAGGTAGACTTTCTCTTTCCTGTTGTTTTTAAATGAACTTAATACTTGTATGGGGTGCCCCGTGCCTCGTCTGCCGCTTATTCTATCAGGAAAACCTCATTGTGCATTATCACTTAATCCTCAGGACATTCCAGATCATGGGCTCAGCCCATAGTTTTATCATGTTCATTTTAACTACTCTTATGTATTTGACAGCCTTCCAGATGCATCAAAAGGGATGTTTCAATTTACCTTTCAGTGAAGTCACCAGGTACTTCAGGGATTTCAGACATACTGTATGTAGCACTGTAATGTTGTAGGGCTAACTTATGTTCTTTAGTTTCTGCTTCCATTTCTTACTTTAAATTGTTTACTGGTAAGTGAACACTGGACATTTATATTTGATTTAGTTTTTATGGACAATCGCGTATTTACTTCCCATTGAGTACTTTTATAGTTTTTAGGTGCACTGGGGATTCTATTCTAAAGACTTATTCTTTCCACAGTTTGTTTGTAGCAGATCAAATGATCACTGCCTCATCTCAGAAACCTGTGGGACTGTCCAGTTTCATGTAGCATTTCTCATCTCTACACAGACCATTTATTACACTGCATTTAGTAATTAATAGTAGTAATTTAGTGTATAAATGTGAAAAACATGTTATAGTACATTTATTATTATTATTATTTCTGAAACATGTAAATATGCAATGTATTATATTGATGGGCATTTCCTGAATGGTCATGGCCCTGAACTTTCTAAATGCAGAGGTTTGACCACCACATTTTATTATGAATTCCAGAGACCTATTTATTTAGAAGTATTTATAAACAATTTCTTTGAACTAAGTAACCATGAATGTAAATGGATAAATATTAAGTACTATGTAATAAAGTTCTAACTTATCAGTAATGATTTTTTAATCACACAGGTTAGTAAACCAATGTGTATAAATGTAATATACAACGTCTATCAAGGCAGGGATTGCTTATAACTTGTGTGTCTTCAGATAGTTTAAGTAGATCTTTAATGGTAAGATGTGTACAAACTTTATTGTGTTTTATTTAACATGAACAAAAAGGATCGACATTGGGTGAACATGCATGGCTGATGCTCATGTCCGTGAGAAAGTGGATGGTCTGTCCTGTGTGTGAAAATACTGGTGTGTGTTTTACTGTTGACAGTGTGAAGCTGTTATTATATCTAAACTGGTAACTGAAAATGTGGTAACACACCCTCATAGTCTGTAACTGCCTGCTTCTGTGAACCCCTAATGTACGCTGGAATGCAGATTAGCATTGTGGATGAGTTGATAGTGTTTGTGGGCTTGTCAAGTATTGTAAAACCAAGCTAGCCATTTGCTTTGCTTCTCGTTGTATCTGTTGTGTGTTACTTTGGTAGCTGAAGGTTTGTAAGTTATTAGTGTCAGTTTTCCTGTAAGGCAAAGTAATAGGACAACCCCTCAGGGATTAACGGTTACTTTTACTATCCAGGTACTCTTTAAAAACTTTAGTCCTCTGTAGCTACAGCAGAGACACAAAGATGAACTAGTTAATATATGCTAAAATATTGATGGTTTTCTTTTTAAAATCTATAAAAAAATAATATTTTAACAGTTGCTTAAGGACAAATATATTTGACTGTGTCTTTTTATTTTTGTACTTAATCACACAATTGAATGTCATTGAAGTGTCAAAAGTGCAGTTTTGAAGTTCCACTCAATACAGTTTTCCTGTGCCCCACACAGCACTTACAGTTGTTCAGGTAACAAAATATTAATAATGTATCATCTTAGTATACACTCACTGGCCAAGTTTAGCTACACCCTGTACATAAAAAAGGTGGCTCTTGGTGTGGTCCTCATCTGCAGCAAGGTTGATGTGCCACAGATTGTTCTGCAAATGGTTATTAATGACTGTTGCCTTTGATCAACTATTGCCTTTTTTCAACCAGTTTGTCTTCAACATGTCTCAGGACTAAATACATTGAGTTGCTGCCATGTGATTGGCTGATTAGATGTTTATGAGCAGGTGAATACATGTAACTAATAGTGGCCAGTGAGTGTACTGTGCATAGTGTAAAAGCAACCCGTATGTCTATAAACAAGCACTTCCTTTACTTCATTTACTGTCACATTGGATTCAATTTAACACATTTGTATTTGTAAGTTACTGCAATATAATTTAAAACTATAGAAAAGCTAATGTAACTTAAGTGGTTACTTTGACTGAACAACTCCTGTGCATCAACAGCACTTCAGATTACTGTATCTCAAAAGTGACAACATTTTTATACATTATCAATGTCAGTACTACTATGTTTAATGAGTCAAATATTCTGACAATGTTTTTTTTTTCAGTGCATTTATGTCTGTTATTCACATCCACTTTATCATTGTGACAAACATTACAAACGTTACAATGGGACCACTCAGGAGCACAAATGGGGTTTCACTCTCCATTTACTGTTAAACAACTTAAGTCATTGTGTGTTCAATTCACAGTACACCTACCTCACTGACACAAATCTAGCCAAAAATAAAAGATGTTCGTCCTGGCTTTATGAAAAACAAGAACACAGCTATATAGAGTGATTTGTTTTATTGTATTATTTTTAATTGTTATTTAAGCACTTGTCATCTTTTGCACTTGTCTTTTTAAATACACCAGAACGTACAGAGATTCTGTAATATATTTTCCCTCTTATGTGTGTGTGCTCTTTGAAAGACTTGTGGTTACCTTGTTTAACTCAAAGTGGACCACAACTATTTAAATGTACTTGCATGTCTTACATTTTCTTGATGTATACCTGTAACTAAAGCACCACTGTGTAATAGAAAATATTTATTGGTTGTAACGACATACAGTAGTTGGTCAACTGCACTGGATTAAAGAAAACCGTTTGAAAAATAACTTATTCTTCTAATAAATATAGAACTTAAATTATGAAATGTGTCTGTTGGTTATTTCTAAAACATCAACTTATTCAAATCTCTAGTTTGCTTCAAAAGTATGGTTCTTATGGCAATTTTTTTGTTTTCTTCAGGGAGCCTAGAGAGGTGAAGATCGCCAATATCAAAGAGCTGCAGTCTGCGTCAACGCTGGAACAGTTTATGTCCAAACTCTGTCTGCACCATCAAAGACAAATCATTGATGCCATAGGTTTTATACAGGATGAGGTTAAAGCCTATTCATCCTCCAGGTCCTCACAACCCATCAAATTAACCACTGAACTGCAGCAAACTTCTTCTTCTCCGGTGAAGTTGCATGCAGCCTCTCCTACCAAGCTATCCGATCTCAGCAAATTGTTCTCTAATGCAGATGTCCAAGATAGACCTCATTCTAACTCAAGTAGCTGTCCAAAACTAAAAACAACTGTTAAAATAGCATCTCCTCTGGACATTTCCAGAACTAGTCCAGCAACAATTCAAACTTTGGTCCCTTCCCCAACGACATCCTCAATAGATTCTAGACATGTTGATCATGCACCTCTCAAAATGAAAATAATGAAGACGGGCAACGTGGCTGCAGGTAACAAATTGTCATGTGTTCTCTCCTCTTCACTTTCACCTCAGGCTGGCACTTTGGAAGAAAGACAGGGTAACTTAAGTTCATCAAAGGTTCATACTGCTAGATTCAGCTCTGCTTTTAAAAAACACGAACCTAGTCACACACATCCAGTTAGACAAAAGGAGGCTTTAGTACATGCTGAAGACAGAGCAGCATATTCATTTCATGTGAGTATCTCTTCTAACTCTCCTCGGACAGCCAGGAAGTCCCTGCGGCCATCCTCTGAACGTAGAAATGGAGATCCCCCCAATAGGGTTATAGTGGACCCTGATCTTGGCCATTGTGACATTGTATATATCAACAAGCCAATTACAGAGTGTTTCAAGAAGCGCCACAGAGGCATGGTCCCACGACGCAACGCCCGAAAAAGCACCAGAGGACACATGTACTCTGATGAAACATGGAAGTTAAAAACGGTTCGTACTCTGGCAGGAAGAGGCAACTGCCCCAATCCAATGCTGGAGTTTAAAACCTTAGTTACCCCGAAACAAAACCTCTCCAAGCCTGAAGGTGTGCCACCTGTGGATATGCCATGTGCTGGAGAATGCACTGAGGCAGATCAACAAATATCCCTTCAGGAGCCAGCTGAGAGTGAGTTACCAGAGATGGGACAGGCTATAGTTACAGCAGCGAGTGAGATAGGTGCTATAGTGGAAACCAGTCAGACAGGCCAGATGCAGGTTGTAGAAGAATCGGTTCCTCCATCACCAGTACAGCAAGTAGAAAACACAGAAATGAGTTCAGAACAAGAGACACCCGCAGAACAAGTGAAGTCTGTTGAAAAAGAAGATACTGTTGCACAAGTTTCAGAAGAAGAAATGCAAATCTCGCAAATTGGCATTGATGAGCGAGTGAAGCAGGTTTTGTCAGACACAGTCTCTGAATCTGTAGAGGAGAGTACAACAGAGAAGGCAGATGGACAGGCTCCCTCAGATAACATGGAGGCTGTTGTTGAACTGGACCAAGATAGAAGCCCACCACCAGTTAAGGATAGGGATTTAGAGGAATGTGAGGGGGATAAAGTGCAAGATGACTCAATTCAAGATGACTCAATTCAAGACAGTCAGACAGAGACTAATATTAGCACAGGCAGCTCTGTAGAGATGGAGAAGTCCTGTACTATAGACCAGGCAATGGAAAATAATGTACAAGGACAAGACAGAAATGTTGAAGAAGACACAAGTGAAGCTCTACCTGAGATCGAAAAAGACAATGACGAATACAATGTTTCCTCAAAAACACTTTTAAAGGGATTGCCCCCTTGGAGAAGAAAGAAAAGTGGTGTCATTCAAAAGACAGAAGAAGAAGATATAGTGGGCTTTGTTGCTGGTAGACCTGTATCAGCATCTGATAGAAGTCTGCGTCGTCGGTCAGGCCTTACACCTCAAAAAATGCCCGGAAAATGTGTCCAGAAAGCAGCTAACAAAACGGTTGTTTTTTCAAAGGCAGAATCCAGAAATTTAGACAAACCTCTCCCTGAGCCACCTAAGCAAGTGAAAACAGATTCTATTCCAGATAACACTCCTCCAGCAGACCTACCTTCTGACGCACCAACCAGCCTCAAGTCTACACGCAAATCTAAAGTGGGCAGAAAACGTAATGTTGATAAACCGACTGCGTTGTCAACACGACATCTCAGATCTTCAGGCCAGATACCAGCTGAATCTTCAACCATGCCACTCGACTCCGTCGCAGCCACTGCTTCCTCTGAACCTGTTAAAGGTTTGGTCAGTGAATCTACAGAAATATCCACAGAGCAAGATTCCTGCCCTCCAGTGGCATCTACCCCACCCCCCATGTCATCACCATCATTAGTGCTGTCATCTCCTCAAAATACTGAACTAACCCCAGAAACAAATGAAGGGTCAAACATAGACAAACAACTAGCAGAACCAACATATATTGAAGACAACCCTACACAATCGAAACCCAAACGTGGAGCTGCAAATGTTGTAACAGAGCCCAGCAGGAGTGACAAAGATTATGGCAGTGGTGAATTGAGCACTATAGAAAGTCCCATAAAGAGTGAACCCCAGTCTCAGATAATGTCTTTAAGAAGTAAAAGGACTCTTCCTAAGGAGGCAGAGTCCAGCAAGTCATCAGTGCATCAGAAATCCATTGTAGAACCTCAAATTGACAGTTCGAGTGCTGATGATAGTGGTACAAACTCAGAGAAACCTACAAGAATGCCACTACGACGTGAGGGCAACAAGACCGAACCATCACAATCTGTTGAAGACAAGAGACTATCTTTGAGATCTCAGAGACAGGCTCCTGATGCTGCCAGACAAAGTGAAGTCTCATCTCCTGTCCGGATGACTAAAGCTCAAGTTAGGTCCACGTGTACCCCAAGTACATCAGGCATGGCCTCCACATCAAAATTAGAGCCCTCAAAGCAGGCCAGTGTCAAGTTCTTAGAGGCACTAAATGGTGAAGAATACAAACAATTAATCACAAACCTCAACCTTAAGTATGACAGAATGCAGAAAGGCTGGCAGCAGATGGACAAAGAGGGGCAACCAGCGCCGAAACACAAAAATAAAGCAGACAGACAGGCTGCTATATGGAAGAGTAAACGGCGGGTGCGAAAGCCCAAATCTTTAGAAAACCAGAAATACTCACCGGTGCAGATGCTCTTCATGAAAGGTTTTGATCTTAGCAGTATATGTCGCTGGTTTCTCAAGACAACAGAAACACAGTCTTTGGTCATAGTTAAAAAGGTGAACACTCGTCTTCCATCAGAAACTCAGCTCTGCTTTCACAGCTCCTCCAGCTCTTCTTCACTGGGGGTCTATCCTAGTCTACAGGCCGAGCGCTTGAAGAAACATCTGAAGAAGTTTGCTATTGCGTCACCTGTAAAAAGCAACCCCAAGAGTCAGAAACTGATAGCCAAAGCTCTGGAACAAGAACTAAACATGACCAAAGGGAAAGAGAAAAAAGACCTGCCAATAGCTGGTTTGAAAAGACCATACTCCTCTGCCAAACGTATTGGTGAATCTCAGAAAACCCCAGGTAAAACTCAAAATAAACCCCAAAACCCAGCTAGTGCAAGGATTATAAGGAAGTACTCAAATATCCGAGAGAAGATGCAAGTTCAGCATGCCAATGCTAGACTGAAAGACAAAACTAAAGTTAAAGCCAAATTGAAAGTGCTCCCAAAGGATTCCCGCAAGTTGAATATCAAATCATCTTTAAAAACATCATCTCTACATGTCAGGAAACCAATACGATCTGTGGCAAGAGTTGAAAATAAGACCGCATTAGTCGAGAAATTAAATCTACAAAAGGCAGCAAAGCAACCTGACAAGGACAAGGCTGTCAAGCTTGGCAAACAAGTGCTAAAGGATGAGGTGAAGAAAGATGAAATAAAGGAGGAGGTTAAGAAAGACTTGCCAAAGAGATCTTCTCAAAGACTAGTGTCACCTCCTGAGCCGGAACCTACTGTTACTGACACGCCAAAAAACAAACCTGACAAAAAAGTAGAAGATAAAAAGGATGAGGAAATAAAGTTAAATAAATCCAAAGCTGCCAAGGTTCAGAAGGAATCCTCTGATGGTGCAGAAAGCAAAGGCACCAATAATTCAGAAGCACAGACTGTTGACAGTAAGGCTACCAACTCACCTGACCAGGTACTGACCAGGGCCCAAAGCAAGATGGAGGCACTAAGTTCAGCCAATGTTACGCCTAAAAATGTCTCAAAAAAGACACCCAAGTCTTTGAGAAGTACAAAAGCAGCAGTGCCGGCAGAGGAGCACGCACTGACCCGAAGTGGAGCATTAAAACTATCAGCAAAGAGAAGTCAGACTGCAATGTTACCTCGCAGTGCATCAAAAAGAGCTCAAAAGCCTTTAGAAACTCCCGCAAAACGTACCAGGACAAAATAACCAGCCACAAGAGCATGTTTTGTGCTTCATTTTACCTGTCAGATATTTAAAGACCTGAAGAATCGAAAGTGTACTCTTAGGAATGACAAAGAATGAATGGTAATTTGAATTATTGCTTTTGGAATATGTGACATTGTTTCTCTTTGCTTCATAAGTGACAATTACAAAACAATAGACTCCTCAGTTTAAATGTTCCAGACACTTATTTTTTAATTATAAATACAGCAAGCTCCTCATTTCTAGCATAAAAGAAAATATTAAGAGGGGACTGCAGTCTCTCCAGTCCGTCTTCCAAGGGAACATGTGAGCATGTGACCGTTATGACTGGGTGCCTTATCCTATAACATGAAAAGTGATTGTGTTTATAAATGTGAAGAACTTCTTTTAAAGGTATTTTGTCTCTTTAGTTTTACATTGTGTGGAGATTGTTTGCTGTTTCATATACAGTATATTTTTGTTCACTGTTCATCCATTTAATTTTAATACCCAAATTCCTGGAGCATTAAAAATGTTTTTATAGTGCTGTTTAATGTTGCAAATTAAAATCTACAGTTTTGACAGACATTTGTTCTGCCATTTTGGTCATAGCATTAAGAGTTGTTTCAGTGGCTTTCTCCCACTTTCTATTCCTCCCATGTGTGATTAATGTGTAAAGAAGAGCTGCGATTATGAAGAGATATGAAGACTATGCAAGATTACGCATGCCCATTTAGTGCCTGAAAGAGTGAGTGGCATGTGGTAACAGTACTGAAAAAGATTTTCATGTCAAAGGTTAGCATTAAAGTACACCTTTCTATTATTACCGTTTCTCTAGTATGGTCTCACGTTTGAGTTGTGTTTTATTTTCTGTTTTAAATGTCATTAAATGTTCTCAATGTGAAGTTTCTTATACAATTTTAGCTGCGTTTTTATTAGTAATTTCTCATAAAACCCATCTGTAAATGCAACATTTGTCATATTTTTATTGTTATTTAAGAAGTCGTGCAGGCTAATGTATTTAGCAAATCTGAAAAAAAGTCTACCAAAATATCAGACTTGAATATGTTTATTCTTGCTATAGTTGCTATTTAAAGATTCTGATTTTGTATATTAGAAAAATACCTGCTTTATTTGTCCATAAATGTGTCATCTCTATGTCAAGAACATTGTATTTTTGCTGAGTCGATATAAAGATGTTTTGAATGTACTTTTTGGATTTTTTGTCTTGGATGAAATATGTTTATAAAATATTAAGTGTACACTATATTAACAGATATATAACAAAACCAAACCCTGTAACTAAGTGCAGGATTAGGCACACTACCACTCTTTTATTACACAAGGAAATACATTAACCATAATCAAGTTAACACGTATTCCTTTTTTTTGAGAACTTTAATATAAGGCTGGACTGCTGCTTTATTTCGAACTAGCTTATGTTAGATATAGTACAAACATTTGCTGTATAGCTGTCCTCCAATAAGTCAAACTTCTTAAGCTTATATGTGTATTTGTAACATACAAATTAAGACCAGACCAAGCACACAGAAATATTTTAATTAATTGAAAAGGTGGAGGTTTGGTAAACATTTTGTCGGTGGCGCTACATACATTCAGCGTTATTGGGATAGTTTATTGGAATCTCACAATTAAACCTGTAACATACAATATCAAATAAAAAGCAGACAAAAAATCAAGCCAGGACAATTTTTTACAATACCATTTATGTATATAGTTTGTTGGAAAATCCATTTCTGGCCACCGGACCATAAACTGAATTAACATTTATAGCACAAGCACCACTAAGATGTCTTATCAGGAAGTTGGATGCACATCTAGAACAGTGCAAGCGGAAAGTATTAAGCCACATTTGAATGATGCACCTTTATGAGGCAGATTTACAGTGACTGATGTTATTGTACACAACTAAATCACATCAACAGAGAAACACAATCAGCAACGGGAGCTCTGTAATGTGGCATTGTACCAAACAGATATTTGTTTTCTGCAATTTTACATATATAAGCTATCAGAATATAAAAACAATGGCACTCTCCAAGAAGCACATCTTAAGCCAGTGGACTTAAAAACAGTGAGTTCTATGTCTTTACATTAGAAACAGAACAACAGCTACATTTACATGGATAAGCATGTCATATTTATCTGTACACATTTATACATTCAGCTATGAATTGTGTTTAATGTACTTGGCACCATGTCATGTTTGTGAGCAGCCAGTCAAATCCGACACATACACTACAATGTCCATAGCTTTTCGTGTGTTGTCTGTCAGAGGTTGACCAATGGCATGCCAAACAGTTACCGTACCTATTTGAACAGATCTGGATGGTTAGCATATTCAGTGTCCACAGAGACAATTTCATTTCTGTCTTGACAGCAGCTTACAATCAGTTGAACTTGAACTCACAAAATATAAAACAATATTCCTCTCAGTAACAAATATGTCAGAAGGGACAGGTACAATGTGATGGTGGAAGTGGTGTGACATAATTACAAGGAGTATATTCACAGGACTTTGAATCATGGTCCTGCCTTTCATGGACAATGGCAACAAATAAGGAATGTGTGAGAGGAAAAAATACTGCTGATATTTTCATTCAAACAATGTCACAAATACATTAGATTTGTATGCAATTTTTTTACTTTTTAATTTTTTATCTAAAAACCAAATACATCAACTTTGTAAAAATGGCTATAGATGGAATAAATAAAACAATCACAGACTCTCATGAATTAGATGTACGTAATATTCACATGGAAGACAACATATACATCATTATTAACATGTTTCTAATCCAATACTGCCTCAAACAAGACCGCTGCACTTCTGTCCAGTTTATTTTTTATCTTGTTGAAATTAGTTAAAAATAATAATAATAACAATAATAAAAACACCAAGAGCGAAACAAACCAAATGCCATCTCACCTGTCACAAACAGATGTACTCTTTAACATAGTAAAATACTATACCAAAATGAAATACAAATATATAGGTATATATATTAATATCTGTTAGGTTTTCATTTCTATAGAAAGAATGGCTAGGGCAAAGGGCTCGGGGGTTACATCATAAACATAACATAAAGTACAAATCAGTTATTTTACAAACAAACAAACAACATGACATCATTTTTGTGTAACCTTTTGTGATAACATTTTATTCTACATGTTGTACCATCCTCACATGCAACAGTTTGCACTATTATAATACTAGAGGCTTTTGTGGAGCAAGGTAAAGCACCTGCTTCACAACAGGAAGGGTAGATCCCTGTGGCATTGCATGCTGGGAGATGGGCCAGTCACTGCCAGCAGCCCATCAGCTCTGTATAAAATAAATGTTGCATCATACAAGGCCCCGCACATGAGCTATGCATGTGTTATGTATGCAATGCCATGCTTGTGTGATCATGAACAAGTGTAACAGTTTCTATGCTGCATATGAGGGTCTTTGCACATGGAGTATCTTGCAGCACTAACTCCTGGCTTCCCCTCCACACACATGCACAAGTACTGTATGTGCCACTCTACATCCTCTGTCCTTTTTCTACATGTGCACATGTAGATGGATGACTGTACTTTGGCAGCACAATGACGACACCAATCCAACAGTCCAGGTAAAACCAGTCAAATTAAACAGTTCAGCTCAAACATCCTCTGTAGGCCTCCTGTAAAACCAGACTGGACCCTCTGTCCTCACTGCCTCCATGATGTTTAGATGGGACATGGTGTGTCGGCTGTCAGAGGCCAAGGGTGGCCAATTCACGCTGGGTAAAGGGTACTGGCTAATCCATCATTCTTGAAACAACATCTTGAAATCCCTGGACCCATGAAACAATGTTGCACATATGGATTTGTTCCACGTTATTGATTGCGATGTTGGTTTAGAGATGCTGTTGTTTGTGCACCCTTAGAAGGGGAGGAATAGTCCTATTTTACAAACATTGTCTATAATATATAGATAAAAGTTTTACATATATTCTTAATAATCTTTTTCTTCTCCTCCTTCACTTGCATCCATCCTGTTCTCTCCTCCATCTTCTGCTCTGCAGCTTGGGAAGGGGCTCTGGTTGAATGTGCTACATACAGCCCACACAGCCACACTTGATGGTCTTTTCTACCTCCTCAGTAAATGAAGTGCCATCGCTGCATTCAAATGTGTATTTCCGACGCTTCATCCTCTGACTGGCGCAGCAGGCCCCGCTGTCACACACACCGCTGCATTCGACCCAGGACACCATCCGTGTGGTTTGACAGATGGCATAACCACGCTGAACCTGGTAGAAGTCCCGCACAGACTCCCCTCTGCACTCAGACTCTGAAACACAAATAAAGTCAGTTTTAACTAATGGACAGCTCATCAGGAATCATGCAGTAGCCAGATCTCACAGACATACCTGCATCGCAGAGCTCCCCTGTGTAGCCATTTTCACAATGGCAGTATGCATCTCCTGTGTCTGAAATTTGGCATCGACCATGTTTGCAGGCCAAACGGCGACATGGGTTGAACAGCTCCCCCTGTTGGTTACAGAGTGCACCACGGTAACCTTCATCGCACTCACAGCGATATGACTGGCTGTCCAGTGGGATACACTTTCCATGAACACACCTGAAAGAATAAAAAAACATTTGTTTACATTATAATTGACTTTTCCAGAAGAATTAACTGCGACAGGCAGACACATACTTGCTTCCCTGACAGGGGTTAGTGGAGGGCTGGTCACAGTGTGGTCCACTCCATCCTGGCTGGCAGTGGCACACCGGTCCCTGGATGCCATCAGGCTGACAGATGCCATGCACACAGTAGATCTTTTTACAGGGCTCACAGCCTGGCACCACACCAGGCTTCATCTGAGTTTTGGTGAAGTCCTGAAGCTCATTGTTGATGTAAAGGTTCTGGATACAACCGTGGAAACTGCTGCCGTTCTGGATTTGCCACAGTCTAAAAGTCCCAGAATGAGCATCAACTGGCATTCCTATGAACAAAAGGATACAAGAGACAAGTTGTTGATAGTGAACAGAGAAACAGTGGAGACAGACAACAGCTAACAAAGGGCTGTGATGAGTTATGAGAAATGAAGGCATGCATTTTGAAATTTGATTGTGCCAATGATGCATCATTTATTTTTTATAAAAAGTCTTTCTATTTTCGCTGGGACACTTTGTTTGAATGAAAGTAATAGACAAAAGACAATGGGGGACAGTGACATTGAAATACAGCACAATGCACTATACAAAACACAACTAAAATAACCCAAATAATTATTGATTGATATAAACTGTGCATGGTGAAGAAAGTACTACACAGGAAGGTCACTACAGAGTGCACACAGCACATGGTAAAAGCCAAGCACAATGTGCAAGTAAACCTTTACATTATTATTACTGTGTTGAGTATTAAAATTAATTTCTTCACAGAGTAAACAGAGTTGTGACTGTGATGGGATGTGGCATAAGGACAAGGGGTTTGTGAGTGGATTGTTTGAGGCTGTGGTGGACACAAAGCGAAGGGGAGGGTGACAGTAGTGTAGTATTAAAGAGTGCCTGCAGAGGAGGAAGGTGTGTTCTGGAGAGGGCCCCTACCCCCCACATAAAGTGGAGCTTCCCCATTTAGGGGCCGCGCTGCCCCAAAACTGTCCATTGTGGTTGGCAGACCCCCGTCAATGGACAGGTTCACCATCTGGTCAAAGGTCACCAGCTCCACTGTGTGGAACTGGCCATCGTTGATGGTTTCAGTGCTGGTGAAGGAAAGCAGACAATATGTTAGTGATGATTTACAAAGACAGAATTCAAACAAGTGCAGCTGACCTGTAGATAGCATGTCCAGGCTGACTGCCTGGGTCATAGCTCACTTTAACATGACCCTGAAAGAGCTCCACAGCAATATGATCATTGTCTCCGTTATATAACAGGATCCCATTGTCCTCAGCTGTTGACACCTACAAATAGACATTTCAATTAATCATGCTGTATGTGGAAGTAGGCTTGCAAAACATGTACAATAGGTTCCCCACTGGGGCCAGGACTCCCCTGTAAAAGAGGTTCTTAATCTTAGTGGGACTTTTTTTACTTTTGGTTAATAAAGGTCAAAGGTGTTTACCTGAAGGGTGATGTTAGCTTGAGGCCAGTTCTTCAGGTCAGACAGCAGCAGGTATGAATCTCGGTCCACAAAGTTAACGCTGACAAGCTTTTCACACCGAGGTCCTCCAAACTCTGGTGGACATTGACAAAGTGCGCGGCCTCCCTGCTCCACACAAGGGGCATTGTTCTGGCAATCTGCCAGCTCACAGAGCGACAGCAGTGATGGAGCAATCTCACACAACTGACCACTACACAGTAAAAGAAGCATTAGGTTAGTACAGCAGAATTCATAGTTCATCAGTGAATAAATTGTGCTGTTTTTACCTGTATCCCTCTGGACAGACACATGAATATCCATTGAGCTCATCCACACATTTAGCTCCATTCTGACAACGGTGCTCCTCACAGTCGTTATAGTCTACACTGCAGTCATCACCAACATAACCAGGAGAGCAAACACACCTAAAAACAAAGCATATGAATATTGTTAAAATATTGATAATTTTAGTTTAAAAACTAGTGTCTAGCACACACTCACTTGGGCCCGTTGGATGTGATGAGGCAGGTAGACTGGTGCTGGCAGGGGCTTCGTCCTGGGGCGCATACATCCTCCATTTCTTCACACATCTCTCCTACAATAAAAAAGCACTTCAAACAAACCATTCAAAAGTCTCGCTAAATACTGGGATTACATTAAAAACAGTAGTAACCTGTGTAGTAGGGGGGACAAAGGCAGGTGTAGTTGTTGACTCCATCGATGCAAGTTGCTCCGTTTTCACAGTCATTGTCTTCACAGTCATCAGTGTTGGTTTGGCACCGTGGGCCCTCAAAGCCCAGTGGACACATACAGCTGAGAAATACAACAATACACAAATGTGAAGTTCGAATGTAAACTAGTTTATCAACAAATGTCAATGTTTCAATCTTTACAGCAGGCTCACCTGTACTGTCCTTCCTTGTCCTCATCTGCTTGACAGGTTCCACCGTTGGCACAGGGGTTACTAACACAGGCGTTTACAGCCATCTCACAGTTATTTCCCTGAGATGAATATAATACATACAGATAAATACACACAAATATTGAATTTGTTTTGCATCATTTTGTAGATCATACCTTGAAACCCGGAGGACAGCTGCACCTGTAGATGTCCAACAGATCACTGTGGCAGATGCCATGGTTCAAACACGGATTAGACAGACATGGGTTGCACTTGGCCAGCACTGCATTGTCCACCTCATCTACACAAGGCAGTGATAAAAGCTTGTTATTCGTATGTGTTGATTACAGACAGACACTAGTGGGATTGATCACATATACTGTGCTGAATTTACCATTGCATTCAAATTTTTTAGCAGGTGTGGTCAACAGCAGCTTGCCATCCATGCCCTGAGGACCAGCACAGCGGGCAATACCAGGCTCTTTGTAGCCAGTCTTCACCCAGTCAGACAGCCACCTCAGGTGGCAGTTGCAGTAGAGTGGGTTAGCACCAATCGCCCTGATAAAAGCCAGATAACATTCTAAGACATGGTATTTTTTCTTTAGGCTAATTTTAACATTATTATAATGTATGGCATTAATGTACAGAGCCAAATATAATATTGTATAATATACAGTATAATACAACAACTGCAGCATAAGTTTAACTAATGTCAATGTAGAGTCTAAAACAACCAGCAGGGGTCACTATAGCCTTAGGTAAAGTACTTTATACCGCTTTTAAGTTCTCAAAATAGAACAGTTTGACAAAGTCAGTTTAAAGTTTAATCTATTATACCTATATGTACAGCATATCACATTGTAGTGCATTTCTTCTTAATTATTGGATAAGGTGTAAACAGAAGGCACTCTTAACCACTCCTGTCACGGTGGTCGTAAATCAATAGAGCTCTGTCCTCTTGCTAGATGCACAAACACCTAAATCGATGCTGTTCCATTACGCTGAAACACAGTTTCATCTTTCAGCTGGTCCAATATCTGACATTTGACATCTGCTAACATGAAAGCCACTTGACTGTGACTGTGGATCAATAGCTCCTCATCATCTTGCCTGAGCCAAGCAGCCTTGACTTCAGTAACATTCTTCAATAAATGCTGTGTTTATTTAACTACAGTCAGCCTTCCTGTACTCCTCCCCCAGCCCCGCTCATTCTGACACTGATAGGTCTATTGATCTGCGGCTGTAAGGGGATAAAGTGACTATCTTGCCTGGCAAGGGCACTCTGCACACTTTGGTTTACGTATGTCAACAATATGTGTAGAATGTCAACATATGTCTATTTGAATGTGGGAAATCTTCACTAAAAATGACTTGTTCCTCTAACCAATAGTAGTGTCGTCTGCAGAATCCCAGTTTAGTGTGAAATAATCAGTAATGCACAAGGTTACATAGGTCAGCAGTATGTCCACTCAGATAGCCATTACTGGTAATCTGGCATGTGTGTGTTTCTACTCACAAGTGGGAAAGGGAGGCCACATCACTGAAGATACCTTCTGGGAGTTCAGAGATCTCGTTGCCATGAAGAGATCTGAAAAATATATGGAAAATATTAAACAACTTTAACGTCACAAAATTAGGTCATTTTTAAAACTATTGATAGATTATTTTAGTGTTATGACCCCACTCTTTAGTATTTGCAAATTGTATTGTTATTTTGATTGGGTTGACTGGAATGGTACTAGGTTTCTGCGTCTGGGAAATACAAAGTTAGAATTTTCTTTTCTACTTTTATTCCCAGTTACCCAGTGATGGATCATGCCCTGGCAGTGTCTCAGGATCACTCATGTTACACCTAATACCCAACAGGCCAATTAGCAGCTTATTAATCCTCCTGCTGTAACCACAAGCATCAAACACACACACACATACACTAAACCAGCCCACATCCATGCCCAGCACACACCACGGACTTGTTTGAAGCTTTTAGCGTTAATGATTCCTCTCCATTTTACAGCTGTGTAAAGCCAAAGGTGTGGCTTTATAAAAATTCTGGCACCTTAGCATGTATGTGATTACACAAACTCGCTTTCAAAAACCATTCGCAGCTTTGTATGGTTTCTATGAAGTTTCCTTTTCTGAACTTTGAACCTTGCATTAGGTCTTAAAGGAGAAAACTATTAACTAAAGAGTGGCTTATTGACGCATTAGTATATTGTAACGTTGAAAGATTTTGTTTTTTTAAAGACATGGCACCACCTGACATTTCATAGGCGGCATATGATTGATTAGAGCAGCAGTAAAGACATCAAAGTTTTTGCTTCTTTTGGGCTAAGTGTGACATTAAGGTAGCCCAGACTGTCTGTACTTTTATATAGTTTTCAGGTTGTTTAGCATGTGTGCGGTGGTGATAGATGGGGGGGGGCCTCACATGGCGGCGTCTGACACACTATTTCTAAATTCAAAGGTGGCGTGAGTGACTAAGAGCAGAAGTAACGGACACGGCTTCATTAGAGATCAAAGCAATAAGCCCAAACATCGGCATGGCAACATCAGCTAATGATGACCGAGCTTCACTCTCATTCCACGCTAAAGGCCTTCTGCGCTTTGTGTCTCATAATGATCAGGGACTTTATTTGAATCCTGCAGTAAAACAGAGGCTTTGTTGGAGCTTTGTTGTCTGTAGTAAAAAGTGTGCCTGCTACGAGCACACATGGACTACTGATAACTCGACTCCCACACACATGCTAATGGATCGCGAGCCTGTAGATGACAAGCATACTGTATAGAGACAGCGTCAAGTCAGCGATAATAGTAGGAGCTGCTGCAGTATGTTTTATTTAGGTAAGACCCACACATATGCAATATTGGGAACCAGTCCAAACAGTGTTCTTGGGAAGTAGATGTAGATAGATAGTGTGGAGGTGTGTCTGGATTTTAATCAGATGAGCCCAGTGCTTATAGCAGTGAACTGTTTTGAACACATAACTGAAGAAACACAGTGGGCAGTAGGACACCAATGTGTTATTTCAGTAGTACTGGAACAAAACTGTTTTCACCACTTTAACAGAGAAAATAGGTCAGAGGTTGTATATGTGTTCTTGAGCTGTCATAACTGTTTAGACTGTGCTTCAAGCCTCTGGAGCCAATCAAAGATTTCCAGCCTGTGTGGTGTCTGCAGTCTGTGCAAGTTTCAAAAATATCCAACTCTTCTACTTTGGATCTCATCTTGTCAACAATGTGTTAAAAATAACTGGAAATCAAGTCATGTCAATTTAATATAATTTAAAATATTCTTTATAGCAACAAACTGTATACACTGAGAAACCTTTGCCTTTACTATAGAAGGAAATCAACTTACAACAACCGAAGAGAGTGCAGACCACTGAACGCCATTTTGGGAATACAGCGGAGTGAGTTGTAGCTCAGAATTCTGCAAAGTAAAAATAAATACATGTGTATTTAATAAAAATAAAAAAACACTAGTGTTGTGGCCTAAGAGGCTGGTCTTACAGTGTTGTGAGCTGGCTCATGTTAGCAAATGAAGAGTTGGTCAGAGAGTTGATCTTGTTGTTGCTAAGGTCACTGAAAATAATTCAAAAGGATTAGCTTTATTTTAGATTGAGATGGGAATAAACAGAGCAAGTTAAAGATAACACTTACACCAGCTGCAGATACTTGAAGGTAGACAGCTCCTTTGGCACAACACTGAACTGATTTCCATCCAAGTACCTAAAATAAGAAAATATGAGAATAGCAATGTATTGAATTACTTAATCATATAATGGTAGATTTAGTTAGCATTGGGGCTTTCAGAAGAAATCCTCAGCAGTTCATAATCAAAGGATGGTATTTTTGTGACAATCTTTGCAACAAGATTGTTCACTAAGACTATATTGTAAGATATAAATTCATGATGTGTGTCTGAACCTAATGATGAATATCTAGAAACACCACATCATTTTGACTGTCAGGCTTTGAGCCAGGTCCCTGTGAGGACAGTGGTGAGGCTTTCACTGTCTATTGTTTTACCTTTTACTGAGTGGGAAGAGCTCGGGGGGACTACAGTTATTTGGGGGGGGGGACTTGGGGCTTGGAGTTTAGAGGTAATGATAGGTAATGATGGTGCACAGGGCACTTGGGATAATGATGGAGTAGCAGTCTGTGCAGATGACAAGATGAAAGCCCGGGCCAGAGGAGCACACCTGGTCACACCTGCTGGTACAATGACAGGCCTTTAGGCTCACGCAGCATGGGTGTGTGTAAGGAAAGTATTGGACCTATTCTGTCCCCCCCTTTTCCATTGAAAACTGCTCATTAAAATGTCCTCTCACTCCCTGTGCTCCTGTGGACAGCCTTTTGGCCCTCACACAACTATGCACAAATACACAGACCCTGGCTCTGACTGTGAGAGTGACATCAGTGCAAGCCCCCGGGGCAGCATGTCTGCAGAGGAACTGCAGCCTTTATCGACTTCCTTTTCTCTTATCCTCACACGATGAAATCATGCCTCAATCATGTCTGAGGTCTTTGTCTCAACTGTTTTCAATCATTTACTTAAATAACTGATCACTGTTGTCCTCTGTATCTCTTTCTCACACCCAGAACAAATGCAAACAAATGTCAAATAAAAGTACAAGACATTGGCCATATATTAGTCTCTCGCTACTCACAATTCTGTCACATTTCTGGGGATGCCTTTGGGCAGATTTTGGAGGTGCTTGTTGCTGCAACGAACAACTGTCTCTATACAAGTGCACTCGCTGGGGCACTGAGGTCGAGGCACACAGCTCGACTCCTCTTGGCCTGGAATATATATAAAGAACATGTAGTAAAAGAGATAAACATTAGTTGTATGCTAGAATTACTAAGCCATGCAATAATGCATAAAAAGTTTCTATTGTTGTAAAAAAACTTTCAGCCCAAGGCAGAACAAAATGGCACAATCATTCAAACTTGCAGACAAGGAAAAGATCGGATATGAACAATGTATACATTTATTCAGAACACAGAAATGAGTTCTACTGCAATGTAATATTGATTAGTCAGAGAAGAGCCTGGGGCCTGCTGACAAGTGTAACATTCATTCAGGTGCAAATAGGCTGACTGGTCAATAAGGTAAACAGCTCAATAGCCATAGACCACTATCGATCAGCAGCTTAGAAAGTGCTGAGTAGCAATCTATTCAGTAAACAATAAAAGCCACAAGAGCAGTCATTATTTAGGATGATCTCAGACACTAGAGCGTGTATTGTGGAGAAGAAATCAATGTGAAAATGTTTCTCATTAATCTCAGGTTCATTTTCAGCTATTGTAATGAGCATAGTCTTAGAAAAGAGATTTATTCAAAAGCAATACTCCATTATTCTAAACACAATGCAAGAGTGTTTCTGACACCACTTACCTTCCTCACAGCGGAAGTCGGGCAATGCCACATCCTGCAGAGGGATCTCTTTGAGAAAAGCTGGACGCTGACAACGAGGGTTACCGGTCACTATTTTCCTGCTCCTCAGCCAATCACCAAGCCAAGCCAGGCGGCAGTCACAGTTGAACGTGTTAGCCAATAGATTGCTATAAAAAAGTAAGCGTACTTCTATATGCAGTTGCAGTGAGAAATTGTAACGATTGAATTATATTATTCTTACAGAGTGGACAGTGTCTGCAGTGTGTCAAAGGCTCCAGGAGTAATGGTGGTGAGCTGGTTGTCGTAAAGAGACAGTAGACGGACGTTGTGCAAACCAGTGAAGCTGTCGTTGTGAACGCAGCTGATCTTATTGTTCCTCAGCATCCTAACATGACAACACAAATTAAGCAGAGTATAGTAAAGCTCTAATTAAAGACTGATCTCCTCATTCACCTGGATGCCCCCTTCTACTATCTCCTACTCCTACTTGGATGTACCACTAAACCTGCTGCATCCACACACACATACTGAGCTCTCTCAGCACAAGGACCTCATCCATCAGTCCTAGATACATCTACAGCCTGTCCGTCCTGGGTGTGGATCCCTCTATCATTTGGTTCTCCCTAAGGTTTCTCTTTTTCCCATAAATGTTTTTTTTGGAGTTTTTCCTTGCCGCGATGGAGGGTCTAAGGACAGGGGATGTCCTGGGACAGTCCGGTTGTTTGTGTGTTATTGATTGTTTATTATCTGTTTGCAATGACCCTGTTTATTGTTTACCTGCATCTCTTTTTGTGAAGCCCTCTGAGGCAACTGTGTTGTAATATAGGGCTATACAAATAAAATTGAATTGAAATTGAATTGAACATTAGTAACAGTTAGACTTTTGGCTATTTTACTAGTCCTTCCTTACAGACATGTTAAAGACCACAATATGTTTTTATATTACGCTCAGAATGATTCTCTCTCTCACCACAAACACTACTTCATTGTAAAGTTAACTCACTTTCGCCTTCAGTCACCCCCATTTTAGAAACAAACATTTTAAATGGTCTATTATGTTCCTTTCAACAAAATGCATTGTGGCGAAAAAAGAGAAAGAAAAATGTGCAGAACAGTCTTTGACATTATATTAAATATGTCTTTATTCAGGTTTGACGCAGATACGTGTGCTTGAACTGTATTGAATGTAAACTTTCCATGTACCCAATATTGAACATAGAAATGTATTGTTAATGTGAAACTCAACTATTTGGTCCTCACACTGTGACAGAAAACAACCAAGCTAGCATCAGCTAATTGCATTTTGTCTGAAAAATATAATATTGTTGGTGTCCATAATATTAGGAGTGAGCCTAATGAGATACTTTACTGTCAATGAAGACTTGAAAGGTCAGCGTCTGCTCTCATCAGGGAAAGACACTGGAAAATAACAGGTTGTATAAAAGAGTTTCATTAAAAAAAATACAAAAAAGGGCCAGGCTCCAGCTAACAGTTAAAACATAATGAAGAATAATGCATACAGACCTCATATCAGCTGTAGCTCATCAGTTAAGAGAAGTGGCTGAGGTGGAGATGATGATGATTGTGGTGAAAAAGAGCTTGGCACAAAAAATCACATCACATCAGAGCATCCATCCATACGCTTTGACTGCTCAAGTTCACTTTCTTTATTTTCACTTCCAAAATAATTATATAGAGCAGTATCTTAAGTGGTTAGTGTCTGTGATTCATCAGCCCAAAAAGATCCAGTCAAACAAAGTTTTAAAACCGTTTGTGGGCGTTTAGCACCTGTTAGCTTTAGCTGAACACTACATAACAACATTCAATTAGTGAATGTCGTACAGCGTGTGAAGAATACAAAGTGACATACATACATGTATTTATTGTATAATGAAGTAACAGTCATGCTAGATTAAACGTGTCTTATCGAATCAATGAACAAAGCTGTTAATTGCCTTAAGAGAGAATATATTTGTCTGAACAAATTAATAAAAGTTAAATAGAAAGGAGCAGTTTTACACCATTACAGATCTGTTCATAAATTTAAGACGCAGTAGGTAACATTATGGTCACATTGTTCTGCTCTTACAATCACAAACTATTGTCGTCTATACTGACCATCTGGTGAATCACAGAGGGGCTAGAGTAGCCAATGAGTTTACTCAAGAGTACTGTTACTTCAAATAATGTTACTCAAGTAAAAGTCAGAAGTATTGTGCAGTAAAGCTACTCTATGGGGTACAATGTATTTAAAAAGTTACTCAGAGTAAATGTAACTGAGTAAATGTGACTGAGTAAATGTGACTGAGTAAATGTAACTGAGTAAATGTGACTGAGTAAATGTGACTGAGTAAATGTGACTGATCACTACCCACATTGAAAAAGTCCTGACAGCTCCTGTGTTTCGTCCGATTCCCAGCCTCACCTCTAAGTGGCAGCAAAGGCCTACATACCCACGCTGCCTCTCTTCCAGTGGACGGTGGCATGGAACAAAAGAGCAAAGTTTAGTCCCGGTGTGACTCTTTTTGGTGGACCTCTATATCAAGAACACGGGTCTGAGCCCTGTCCAAGTCTTCTCAAACCCCCAAGGTAAGTTCCCGCTGATGATACAGTTGCTGGGTGGGCCGCTCGCTTCAAGGATATCAAATGATACTGTTGGGTGAAAATAGTGTCCAGGGCTGGGTGAAAAGCGTGGGACATATTTAATAAAGTGAACTGAGGTAGGCCTCTAGCTGTCAGCAGGTTCTAATGTCCACTGTGAGATTCCAGGGAGTTCTGACCATATATAATCAATTGCACAAAAATCCAATTGATTTTGATTTTGTTCTATGTGATCTGTAACACAATATTTTCAGATAATGAATCATTCAAAAATTATGTTCAATATAATGAATAATATAAATAATATTATTACAAAATATGGTTTGAATTCAGGTTTGGGGTAAAAATGGGTTTAAAGTAACATAAAGATTTTTACTAAGGTTTTTGTGAACATTGAACACACCACAGTCTTGTCCCCTCAGATACATATGTGTTTAGTTCATTAGACTAAATCAGTTCATACGTCTGCCATTGATACACCTCAACATCCAATTATGACTCAGATTAAACTGATGTACATGGCCTGGCATATACTTGTTTGTGTTTTCATTTTATTCATACCAATACTTTTACTGCAGTATTTTTACAAAATTACTAAAATAACCTAAACCAAACTGAAGTCCTGTTGTGGTCCATTACATTATTTCAAAAACACTAAACTGGCTAATTTTGTTTTATTTATTTTATCATCTATAAACATCTACAAATGCTTGCTCTACACTTGCTATACTGCACAAAATGTCCGCCAACATTGGAACATTTTGAATTTAAAACTCATTTAAAACAAAACGGAATATCTAGATTTGCTGAAATCAGTAGAATTCAGAATAACAAAATAGATTGAGTCAGTTTTTTTCTCAAAGTGGCACAAAATGTCCGCCAACAATTTTGTGACGCTTTAGAAGAACTAGAAAAATTAATTAAGTAAAAAGGAATGTTAAAACGAGTAGAGTTCAGAATATTCATCTAAGTGGTTTCTTCAAAAAATGTCTGCCAACACCGCCTTGGAGGACATTTTGTGACATTGAAGAAGAACTAGAAAATATAACTTATTTTAGATTTACTGAAATGAGTAGAATTCTGAAATTTGTTTATTAACACTTTTTCTCAAAGTGGCACAAAATGTCCGCTTTGGAGGATGTTTTGTGTTTTTGGCGGACATTTTCTGACGCTTTAGAGGATCCTTGAATAGATCTGCAAATGGAAATTACATTTATCCAACATTGTATTGTGGTTTTGAATGACTGTGAGACGCTGTAGTCAGATCCAACAGAGCTTTTTCCACGGCCCTCCACATTCCCACCGGGGCGTTTACGTACACTCAGGTCCCGTTTACGTACACTCAGGTCCCATGTTGAATACAGTCATCTTTAGCCTTTATACCACACTGTAATTGAATTGAGTCTTGATCTTTCGTCCTCATTGTTATAACACTTGAATGATGCCAGAGAAATTGAAATGCACCCCCCAGTTTTCTTCTTTCCCTCACTTCAACAAAAGGTCAGGAATTCAATCAGCACGTCGGCTGTAGCCATAATAATATATGTATGGGAAAACAGCTACAGTTACCGGGCGGCCGAATTCTTGGGCTGCCTCTGGTCATTTGGTCTGGGCTCTCACCGGAGTTAATAACAGCCAGGCTCAGGCAAGAGGCAGATTCCCATGTACTAAACAGAGTGACTGATTCTTTTACTGTGGTCACTCTCCTGGCCTCGACAGCAACATCAAATCAGAGTTCGTGGGCTTTGACCAATTTTTGAGTGGTCTATGGTCTCCGCTGGATGATGTGTCTGCAGCCTCTTGGCCAGGTCATCGTTGAGAATGAGAATTGTTTTTGAAAATAAAGGTTCAATAAAATCAATAAATACAGTCCGATTTGATGTTGCTGAAGAGGCCAGGGGGAGAGGCATAATTGATGGCCCTTATTGAGCCGGACATTTAAAGATGACATATTCATTTAGCATATTTAATAAAAGTGAATTTCGCTTTCACAATGGTTGAATATTGACTGTTAAACCCAATATAACCCAAAAATATATATCACAAAAACACAATGGTTTTCAATCTATCACAGATTTAGTCTCTATTTTTCCTGTTAGAGCCGTGAAAGTAAATGCTTAGTGAATAAATACATATAAAAAGATCATTCATGTAGGTTATGAAGCGATTGAATGAATTAGTTATTTTGGTACATTTACAAAAATGTGTATAATCAAATCTACACTCAAATAAAAAAAACTAAAAAGGAATCAGCTGAAGCCAAGGCGTATATTATTTTATATAGGATTAACTGAATTTTCATTCATTATTTTCACTTATAAAACCCAGTACACACCTGTTACTGAAACAAATCTGGATTTTAATTAAAATTAACTATTTTGGATAAATTGAATTTAAATTTAAAATATTGAAATCCCAATTCTCACATGGCTAAAATATACATGTTTTTTCATACCTGCCATATCTAAGATGATTGCTCAAATATTCTTGATCATGTTTATGTATACAGTATAGTGTTTGCCTATTCTCAATGAAAACTGAAATCAGAAAATAATTCAACTTAATTTTAAAAGCTAAAATTAATACATCAAAAATCCAGTTCTATCAACCCTTTCAAAATCTGTCACAGAAAGTTCTAAATTCCAGAATGGAGGCAAGAGCATAATACATTTTCAATGGAGAAATTAAGATTAGCCTCAGAATATTACAAACTAAGATGTTTTTGCCAAAGTCCCTCCACTCAGAGGTCAGAGGTTTTTACAGAATAGTTTTTTGTAAATTATATGTTCAAAATTATTCTATCCCTCACCACAAACACTACTGTTTATAAAGAGAACTCACAAACACATCTGTTATAAAGAGAACTCACAAACACTATTGTTTATAAAGAGAACTCACAAACACTACTGTTTATAAAGAGAACTCACAAACACTACTGTTTATAAAGAGAACTCACAAACACTACTGTTTATAAAGAGAACTCAC
>JAVQKC010046740.1:0-11456 GCA_036025475.1 Philypnodon macrostomus
TCCATTTTCTTCCGCTTGTCTGAAACCGGGTCATGGAGGCAGTCTAAGCAGGGAATCCTGCCTTCGACCACCGCCTGATCCACATTGCACCAGCCCTTTATGGTACCTCCTGCGGGTGGTGGGTCTGACAGCGTGTGCACGGGCGGGGACTCGAACCACCGACCCTTCGGTTGAAGGGCGAGCAGCTACCCACTGCACCACCGCCGCGGCCAAACTCATTCAATTAAGTGCATTAAGACACCATTGTATTGGGTTTTAATGCACAAATATCTCTTATTTTTCTAAAAAAGGCTATATGCTCATATTTGGTGAAACTCTGATTGATTATGTTCTTTCTATTGTATATCATCAGATGGCCTAATCAGTGTCTGGTCCTAAGTTGAAGAGGTCAGCTTCTGAGGGTGGGCTGTATAGTGGGGCAGCTGTGTGTGTGCGTTTTGAGCTCAGTATATTGTCTATCCATGTGAAATTTCTTGCGGATGAAGAGCAGGCACCATGGCTACTGCTCCCTGGGCAACAGCAGCAAGAAGACACCACTCAACACCTCCATCTTTCTCTCCATCTTCCCTTTTCTCAAACTAGATTCTTTTCGTCCTTTTCTCACTTGTCTGTCTCCTCTCCTCATTTCCCCTCAACAACAGCCCGGGCCAATTAAGAAATGGCTCTTGAAAGGACAGCAATTATTCTTTTACAAGACATACATGGTTCCAGCTTGTATGTACACATGATTATCTCTCCAGTATCCTACAGTGAGATGCCTGGCCAAGCGTTGACTGAAACCCCTTAGACTTTTGCCAGGCGTCTCTGTCTGTCTGTCTGTCTGCACTGATGAGCGCCAAATTGCACACACTGTAAAAATCGGACAAGTTAACCTTACCTAAAAGGAGAAAAATACAGCTTTTTATCTAATGTGCGATGTGATAAATGATAAATGAGTTTTTGTGGGGTAAATTAAGCCTTTCCTTTGGGACCCTGGATGCCTTGGTTCAGGTTGCAGGTCTTGTGAGATACAGAAATGGCTTTTTAACAGTCTTTTAGAGAATGACGAGAGCTTACAGAAGTTGTGCATCCCTGACATTTTTGTGGGGGAAAGTGTTCAGTACCATTATCATATATAAGTCTATATTTTTGGCGTTCTTTCAGTGTTTATATTGTATATTTAAAAGTCTAGTCCCAAAGATTCCTAGCATAAGATAGTTACAAAATAATCTGACCCTGTTCTAATTTGTGACTCATTTGTAGTCTGTAGAGGCCAGGGGGAGGGACTAAAGTAAAACTCAACTGCTATTGGTCCAAGTGGTAACCCACAAACTCTGATTTGATGTTGCTGTAGAGGCCAGGGGAAAAGACTAAAGTAAAATATGAATGATAACAGACTGCCTACTTCATCTACTACATCACAACAGGGTCAGATAAAGCAATTTTCTTTTGTAAATAATGTTTTAGATATCTTACAGACTACACCTGTGAAGAAATTGGTCTTCTTGCAATTTCTTTTCAATAATTGAATTGAGTTATTATAACAAAGATAGGCAGGTTGGCAGAGTTACTGATGGTAGTGTTAAGTAAATTGAGATTTCTATCATAGGAGTATGATAAAACTAAAAGCATAGAGCGTGTTCATAAACAGACTATTACAAACATATGTTGTTCAATTGTCTGCTAATATTTAAAAAGAGCATTGTTTGTGGCATTGTTTTAAGAATTGGTGAAAAAAAAAATCCAATTTGAATAAAAAATGGCCCGGTGGTGAAATGTGTTTGGATCTGTTGTATTTCTATGACACAGTGATGTTGTTTTATTTTTCTTCAGGTGCTTACAATATAAATGGCATCTGGAAGTACACACCCTCAGAGTTACAAGGAAAATCATCTATTCAGCAAGCGGTCCAACAAGTTTAAAAACCCCTGTCCTAGATGATATAAACTAAGGTCATCATATTTTACAGTGTAGCGTGTCGGTCCGATGCCCAATGGGAGCTGAGAAACACAATATAATGGTGGATTATTAAAGGGGCCTGTTGATAATATCTTCACAGCCGCCCACACAAGACTATATCTTTTACTCTTACATCTTCTCCTCCTCGTATGCTCCCTGTTGCTTTGCTGATGGTTTCTGACTGGAACATGCAAATGAAGGGCCATGGCTCTCCGTGGGTTTAATGCCGCTCAATACAGTGCAAATATTCATTTAGAGAAAGGGCTGTACGGCAAAGACAGGGACCTAAGCTATGGACTGCAGATGAATCCCACATTTCTGCTACTTGCTTCTGTACAAGTGTTGTAGAAGTGAAGTGGGTGCGGCCCACAGGGGAAAAGGGGGCCTTAAAGAGACATGTACCTGAATGAATTCACAAAAAAAGGCAGAATATGGTACTTGACCAAGTAAAAAATGGCATTCTGTGTTCTGGAAAATACAATATTGAAACATCTTTAAAATACTGCAAAAATAAAATGCAAAAAGAGAATGATTCAGGATAAAAGTCTAAAGTGGATTGGTTCGATGCTTTTAAACCACCAGCCCCTATATAAATAATACAAATCTCTTGCACTGTCATTACACAAGGCTTTTGTGTGAAAATGGTGTGTCTCCAAGTAAAGTGCAAATGGAAAAAAAAAGTCAAAGGCTGTAGGTGCCACAGGCGTGGGCTCAATTTTGACTCCATCATCCATAACAGCACATAAGTAGACCCCTAAAGGGCTGGATTAAGAGGCCCGCTGCGAGAAGAGCACCATGGGACATGTAAAACAGCCAGTTAATATGACTTCAGTCAAGGAGAGTCAATCACACAGTATTTTGGGCACTTTAAACCACGCTGCATAAATAAGATGGTGAAGTGATCCTTTAATCTTAATGTAAACAGATATATTTCCTCCCCACACACCCAACTATTAGCAACAAGTATACAGAACTTAAAGGTAGTTCATGTGATATGTGCTGTTTTTGTCTAAATAGCAAATGCCTTTTCACCCAGATCAAAAAAGAATCAGTTATTTTAAATTATATTGTAAAGTATACTCAAGATATCTTTTTCAATACACATTTTTACAATAAAAGTTTACTTTCTACACAATTGTAAATTCAATAAATGTGCCCTCAATCCACAGCAACCTCTCAGTGCCGAGTCGGATGCATTTAAAATGTTATAAACTGCTGAAACTCTTTGGTAGCGATAGCTCCACTGGCAGTAAGCTACAGGCCAGTTACCCTCTTGACAATTCTTATTCCTTTACTTAATTTGCCATATAAAATAAACTTAATTATTATGGGTTCATTCCCTTTAGGGTTCAGGGCAAGAGCCTACAACTATGTAGCCTGGTATACCAGCCCCTACCTTTTTTTTTTTTAAGCGAAGGGGGGGGGGGGGTGTTTGTGGACCGACCAATCAGGAGCCGTTTACGAGCCACAGCAGCGTGTGTTTTGCTGGCTGTGTGAAGTGTCATATACAAACGTTGCTAATGTGACTTCCTTGTTAACAAGATATTCATATATGTGTGACTTTTTAGTGTCATTATTCAGATCAGTTTACTATACATCAGTAAACTCTTCCCTTGAAATTGAATGCAATCAATGAGAGCTCATCTTTTTATAACATAGGAAAATAGTTAGTCATGGCTGGCCAGGCTAGTGATAATGGGGGTTAGTCACAAAGCTGGCAGACACATTAGATCACTCAAAGAGATTGTGTTGTGTTAAATGCGTGAACCCCCTTGTACTGGTTTGTTTTTTTCCTCCTTTATAGAACCATTGTGTTGTAGCCACATCACATACACCAGCTGTCTACCCTTAATGGACGTCCACCTCATTACACAGTCCATACGTGCTGGCCTTCTATACCTGCCTGCAGCTCCTCTATCTCTTTTGAGATGCTTTTTCTAAAGTAGGCTCCGTGTGGAGACTGCTCTGACCCTGAAATAGAATCAGTGCAAACAAAATAACAGGCGGACATTCCTGCCGCTGTCATTTACAATAGCCTTACCGCACAGCAAGACCTTGTTTTACTGTTCTCTCCAACCAATCGATACAAAGCTTTCATCGTGGGCTCGGCTCCCATGGTTGTACTGGAAACACATTTCACACTGTTGCACACTGTTTCTCTCCTGGCTCTCAGTGGCTCTGTATCTAACCACATCCTTCATTTGGTCTTCCACTTTGCAGAATCAAAAGCAGTCTTCTTAAATAAACAGATTTTGGATTCTTTTCCCCCTGGACGACGCCCTTGGGAGGTGTTCCAGGCAAGTCCCACTGGAAGGAGACCTAGGACTTGCTGGAGGGATTATATTAGGTGGTCTGGGAACGCCTTGGATTCACCTCCGGAAGAGCTGGAGGAAGTGTCTGGGAAGTAGGGAAGCCTGGGCATCTCTGCTTAGACTGCTGCCTCCATGACTGGGCCCAGATTAAGCAGAAGATGGATGGTTTTGATTTAGTTAGGTATCCAAAGGGCCTCATATGAAACTCAAGGCAGAAGACGCCATCAATTATAATCTTTTTAATCTTAGTTTTTCCACACTTAAGTTACCTCCAACCTACACGTCCCATCTTTATAATTGATTGGGCTAAGATCTGGTATAACATTATGACACCTGCCTAATATGCAGCCCTATAGCTACAACAAACTATCAAAGCCAGGATCTTCAAAGCTTCAGCAATTTCGATCGGCCCACACAGGGCAGCCTTCACTCCCTAAGAATGACCCGTGACCAGTTCACCACTGTTTCTTCCTTGAACCATTTTCCGATATTGACCACATCAGACCAGGAACACCCCACAAGAGTAGTAGACCACTGGTCATACATTTACTGATTATAAAAAACTTGAAATATTACAACTCTCAAACAGGTGCCATGATGTAGAGACATTGCCATCAACTGAAAGTGGTCATAATGTTACGCCTGATCATTGTATGAGACAATTATAAATCAGTGTGCACAGTTTAGAGGTATAATAAAAAGAGGTCAAGTCCAAATGTATTACACTGAGAAACAGAACAGGCTGCTTGTAGCTGTCAACCAACAATTTAAATAAATGACTTCCCTGTGCCCTGTTCACGATCCCACTAATTAGATTTCTGTGATTCGCTGGCCGTTGTCAGGCTCCATCACTCCTGGGTGGCATGTACAGAATGACAGTCCACCTGGCTGACATTGTGAGTGCTGTGGTCAGGGCAGTACCTCCTCCTCCTCCTCCTCCTCCTCCTGGGGCCAGCAGGTTCCTTCAAACATTTTGCTTTGCCTCATTAATTCTCTCAGAAAGGTGAAAACAAGACAAAGCCCTCCATTATTTTTGGCTGTGTTCAATATATCCTTTGCATTATGGGAGGAAGGACGAGATGTTGGGTGCTAGAGTTTAACCTACGGAACTGTGAAGGTGAGGAGAATAAAAAAAAAATTAAAAATCATGTTCTGTTCTAGTTGTGTCTCTGATAGGAGATACATTGTTTAATATTCGAAAACCAGAAGTAAATGATACTAACAAATGTTATACTGTTGTGTTCATCATTAGGAATATTTTGTACTGTGTGTTTTTGTGAACTAACAAAGACCAAAAGTTCAAAAGTTGTTGCAAAACTATAGAGGTCTTGTTCCTTAAATTAGATTCTGAGTTCCTGTAGCAAGTACAGAGAAAAACACACACACACAAATGTCTAAAAGCTGGAGAACTGGCTCCTAATTATATCGGCAAACAACGATATTATGGAATCAAGTCGGTGTTCGTCCGTGTCCGCAGATCCGAGCTGTGAACGCTGTGAGCTCTGAGCTGATAACTGAAAAACAAATTGCCGGATCAGTTTCAACATTTGCACACAGGTGCATACCATAAAGACGCCGAACTGTATTGATTTGGGTACTTCTTCGATTAAATAAAGAATAAAAAAATAATAATAAAAAATGACAATTAAATAATTAACAAATTAATGTTTTGATGTACATTTATTGAGCCAATAATCCTGCTGAACATAAACAAAATTGCAAGAATCTTGGTACAATGATCTGGGCAATTATATATTTAATGTACAATTACAGAGGTCAAATAAAGAATGCCTCTATAGCGCCCCCGTGTTTATTGACGCCTATGGGACTCTGGATACACTTACTTTGGCAGAGAGCAAAGAAACACGGTAGAGTGATTCTCCACAGTGTACCCAACATAAAATATTATTATGGGTATAACTTGCACATAGCCCGATTAGGCTCAAACCTGAAATACCTATTTACCCCCCCGGCCCTGAACACATCTGACTAATATGATGGCAGTTACCTCTATAGCGCTCCCTATAGACTGAAAGAAGACTATAGTTTTAGGGACTTTACAAAATTTGGCAAAAACATTCTTCACAAATATCCAGACAAATAAAAAAACTCAAATAGACCCTTCCCATGTTTGTCATGGTTTGGGGCCGGGGCCTCTAAATTGCAAGTTAACAATATAAAAACCCTTAGAAATCACACAATGTCTGATTAAGGTGTCAGTTGGTGACAGTTGTGGCAGACGTATGGGGAAGACGTATGGGGCCGTTTCGCCGATATACACCACAGGCCAAGTTTGCCTTTTCACTTTATGTTTCTATGTATATATGGCACTATTTCATGCTGTAAATCGATTTGGTAATGGTGCCACAAATGTTTACATGTTTATTTATGTTCATTAAAAAAAGAAAGAAAACAAATATATTCAATAAATGTATTCCTCATGAACTGACAGAGGGCGCTCCAGTCCCGTCAGCGGCAGTGTTGACAGCCTCATGGGGCACAGGCGGGTTTACTGTTCAGAGACTGCCCCTAAAGTACAAGAAAACTCCGCGGAGAAGCCGTGGAAACGTCAATGGTGTGGTAGGACAGAAATAAGAAGCTTTTATACGTCTAACAAGATTCAAACTTACGTTTAATGCGTAGACTAAAAGGTGAACAGCGCTAGCTAATGTACTACTTCCTGTATTTACTGGTACAGGGTCATCCATTCATTCACTGTTTGATGGCGGCCCCATGGCCCCATCATATTCTAAAAATCAACTGGAAAATAAAATGGTGTAACAGATTATACTTTTATACTTTTTTGTTATACACTGACATTAAAAACGATTAGTAACTATAGGCCACTGTGATGAAAAAAAGGTCTGCTTAAAGGTTAACTAAAGACAATAACTGATATTTCTTTTTAACAAGAGGGTTTATTTTAACTAAAATGGCCATAGTCGTCATCACCATAGTCAAAGAAATCCATAGGAAATACTCCCCTCCCATTTTAGATGAAGTTGTAGCTAGCTGCCAGTGAACTCTTGTTCAGTGGTTCTGAAAATGTAGTGTTCTGTGAAGGCTCTTCCTAATGGTACTTTATTTGCAGATTATTTAGACCTGGTTTAGTCTGCGTTTAGCCATGTTTTACTGCTGGTTTAGACCTGGTTTGTGCCTGGATTAGACCCAGAGTGCCCATAGGAAACCTACACATGCACAACGAGAACATGCAGCAACCTCCACACAGAAAAGCCAAGCCCAGGGATCGAATCCAGGTCTTTCTTGCTGTGAGAAACTAGATCTAAACCAGGGGTGTACAAACTATGTGCCCTGGAGACAAATGCGGCCCACAGTGCAATTTTTCATGTGACTCTACTCAAAGAAAGCAGGGGTGGACGATATGGCGATTAAAAACATCTAATCGTGATATGAAGTTATGATGATCTGCAAATATGGGAAGATCATTAATGTGATACAGTGCATTAATGTAATGTGCTTCTCTTCACCATAATTATATCGGCGAAAACAGCGTGTCGATATTATGGAATCACGTCGGTGTTCGTCCGCAGGTCCTAGCTGTGAACGCGATAACTCAAAAACGAATTGCTGGATCAGTTTCAACATTTGCACACAGGTACATACCATAAAGACGCCGAACTGTATCGATTAGGGTACTTCTTCGATGAATATTAATTAAGTAATTAATTAATTACAGGCCAAAACTGTGAACACAATAACTCAAAAAGTCTTTGCTGGATCTTTTTCAACACAGGTACATATAATGAAGATGCAGAACTGGATTGAGTTTGGTACATCTTTGATTAATGACAATTAAATAATTCACTAATTAATGTTTTGATGCACTTTTATTGAGCCAATAATCCTGCTGAACATAAACGAACTATCATGAACGTTGTCACAGGGATCCGGGCTAGTGTATATTTAATGTACATAGGCACATTACAGAGGTCAAATAAAGAAACTGACTTGAACCATTTGTGTTTTTACAGTTGATAAATGGTACTACAAATAAGAGATTTGGATTCAAGCTTTTGATCCATTCAGAAAACTTGGGAACCAATGGGAGGATTGGACTGGATTTTACTGTGGTAGATGGTGTATTGAAAACTATTGTAATGAAAATAATGTCAAACTAATTTATCACGTCTCTTTGAATACAAACTGTCAAATTTTGAAGGGGCCCTACCTCTGACAACGGCTCTAATAAAGCATTGCTGGTTAAAATGTGCTCAGATGGACGTCATTATTATATCTCTTGTGGCTTTGTTTTGACCTTATAACCGTTGAATGGGTCCTGAATGTTTCAGACACTGAGATCCAGAATGTGTTTTCACTGGTGGGTTTAGTGATATTGGGGGCTCGAGGCGATCATGGGCAGGGGGCCCATTTTAAGTGCCTAAAAAATATTTGTCAGTCCACAGCAATGTTTAACCGTTACATACAACATCTATTTCAGGCTTCATTTATGGGGCCCTCATTGTCTCATCTTTGAGTAGTTGTGAAAAGCGCTATATAAAATTGATGAATTATTATTATTATTATTATTATTGTAGTGCCGCTCCTGTGTGTTTTGATGGTTTTTTTTCACAACGATCAGACAGTAGTATATGAACATTCAGACAGGATGGCACACAGATGTTATGGAGATGGTAAGTATGGTGATAATTATAGCGTCAGCAAAAGTACTGCTACCCAGCCCTTCCTCTCTCCACAGGTGACAGGTAATTGCACACACACCTACACACACATACACCTACACATGCACACACGCGCCTAAACACCTACACGCATGCACCTACACGCACACGCACTTACAGACACATACACACGCACCTACACACACACATGCACCTACACGCACTTACATACACACACACACACACACACACGCACCTACACACACACACTAGTGCCTCGAGACCAGGGCAGACAGTTCTTACCAACCTTTAGTCCTTTGTCTGCTTTTGTAGAACACACTAGCGCCACCTAGTTGACATCCTAGTGTAGTGACTGAGTTTAACATTCACACAAACAAAGGCAGTTTGAGGCCATAGTATACTAGGCCCACCCATTTACAATTTAGATCTTTGTTGGTCACTTCCATAGAGTGACTTCACACCCGGCAGAACGATATTTGATAAAAGCTCAAAGATGCGTTGGTTAAGAGCAGGACGTATATCATAGGCCTATAGAGTTCTGGAGCTAAGTGAGTTAACGTTACAAAAAAAGCAGGATTTGTGGTGAGGGATAGAGTAATTCTGAACATCCAATGATCAAATTATTGTGGTCGTTAACCTTTCTGTATGGTCCAGTAAAACCTAAAAATTGAGGCCACTAATGTGAGATACATCACTATTCATGTTTCCTAACCAGGCTCTGGCATGTAGCAGAGTGGTTGTCATTTGCCGAAACCATCTTCAGCTGCAATATTTTGTGGCTAATTCTAATTTCTCCATTGAAAATGTAATATGCTCTTTCTGTTTGTGAGGAATTACATTCAATAATAAAGCAGGACAATTAATTTTACAAAAACTATTATCAAATTTATTATTTTTTAAATAAACTAAGTCGCGCGCCCCACCCGTTAGCTCTGTGGTGACGTACTTCCGGTGAACTGTCAAACTCCTCACTCCAGCGGCGGACAGCGTCGGACCAAAAATACTGGGATAAAACTTTCAAAAATACCCTCTCTAAGGTAGACCATCTCTGAATATTTGAGTTCATTACTTTATACAAACCGTCCACATAATATGTTCTCCCTCAGGCCTAGTTTTAATCTTTTAGACACGTTCATTTGAGTTATTTATTCTTTCTAGACCACTCCGCTTGTTTATACTTTGTTTACCGTATTGACCAACATGGGGAAAGAGCTGTTGTGATCGTGAATTTACTGGAACAATTATATTTACTTTTGAAAGTTATACATCGTGTTTTGTTCACCATTTACGAGCGTATTTAGTTTTTGTACACAATGTCATGACGCTTTATCGTTCTTCTGTGACGGTTATTTAAGATTTTGCACTAATCTCTTCCATATTTTACGTTTTTATGGGTAATAAGTGATCTTAGTGAGTTCTCTGTACACTGCCATTAGTTCAGTCAAGATTTTTCACATTTTTCAAGACGTTTTATTTTCATTTACTAGCTTTTTGTTAAATTAACCCAAATATATGAAGGTTTATCAGCGTTTTACATACACATACATACACACACACATACATGTAACATACACACATGCATACATAGCTTTTGCACTTGATTGTTTGTACTTGGAGTGGCTTGTGACTTCTTTATACACTGCCATAAGTGAGTTCAAGCTTTTTATGAAGTCATTTCACAAATATATTAAGCTATATCAGTCATATGCATTTACCGTTTACATATTATTTCTATGATTTTAGTGACTTCTTTCCACATTGTAAGTTGAACATGGAGTAACAGGTGTTGGGCTATAGCTCAGTGAGGCAGTGGGCACCGGTCAGATCAAGTGTCCTTGCCTCTACACGCCATAAAAATAGTCCAAGGAACATCCGTGAGACTCATTTTTCACACAGAACAAACCGCTGTCGAAAACCAAAGCTCGGTTCACCCTCTCCTTCCTCTGAGGCTTTGTGTGATTACTTCAGATTACTGCACATACCAGGAATGAGGTAATCCAATTCAGGAATAATGGTGGAATAACACACTTGGGTTTGTGTCAGGGCAAAATTCAAATATACTGCCCTGGATTTATTTGGACATAGATAAATCAAACTGAAAATCATGAAAATGTGTTATGTAATAAATGTAATATTTAATTAAATTGAGGAGGGTCACACTGAGGAGGGCCACACTGAGGAGGGCCACACTGAGGAGAGCCACACTGAGGAGGGCCACTCACTGAGGAGGGCCACACTGAGGAGGGCCCTGGTTTAGACCAGTTTCAGTCTTTGTTTGGACCCAGTAAAGTCCCAGTTAAATGACCTGGTTTGGTGCAGCTTCCTTCATCCCTGCTCAGGTCCAGTTTGGAAAATGAACCTGGTCTGAACTGTTCCATGGAGCACATATAACTGAACAGTGTGCAGTGTTCCATGGAGCACATATAACTGAACAGTGTGCAGTGTTCCATGGAGCACATATAACTGAACAGTGTGCAGTGTTTCATGGAGCACATATAACTGAACAGTGTGCAGTGTTTCATGGAGCACATATAACTGAACAGTG
>JAVQKC010046760.1:0-15279 GCA_036025475.1 Philypnodon macrostomus
CCATGGTACCTCCCGCGGGTGGTGGGTCCACGGGAGGGCCTGACAGCGTGTGCACGGGCGGGGACTCGAACCACCGACCCTCCGGTTGAAGGGCGAGCACCTACCCACTGCACCACCGCCACAGCTCATTAAAACATTAATAGAATGTAATTTGTTGACATTTTTATTTGATACTTTAAAATATATCTCCCAGCAGAACTGTTGAGTGCAGACGACTGAACTCACTGAATCCTGAATTAGTAAATCTCCGTAGACATTCAAAATTCCCCCATGTTCATTTGTAAACATGAAGACAGAGACTCTACAATCTGAGAGGCAAAGCTATGTTACAAAAGCCTTATGCACGCACCACACTAACAGTACATGTGTATCATTTATGGAATGGACTAAAGGATGATTTAAAATCATGCTGAAATATTATCCAGTTTAAGAAATTATTATTAGATAAATACAAAAAAGAAAATATTTCTTAATTTTTCTGTTTGAATATTTACTTAAGTTCTGATTGTTGTTTTTGTATTATGTAAAAAGTTGTATTATTACTGTGTTAATCAGATCTTGTAAATGAGTGGAACCATTATAAGCCTCGGGCGTCTTGCAACTCCTTCTCAAACAAAAAATGATTGACTTTTGCAATATTCTTTTTTATTATTATGTGTGTTTTGAGATAAATAATAAAAATAATAATAAAAAATATTAATGACATTTCATAAAGAACTGGGACTCTAATGAAGCCTGTCGTACACTGAACATGCTCATGACCCTGACAATCAAACTGGAGCCTGATTTGTACATGTTCCGTCGAAAGCACCCCGGTTTATAACTAGTGTTTATTAAGAATATTCTGTATAGTCCAAATCTTCAGCACATTTTGTGTTTGGATTAAACAAGGAGAGCACAACAATAACACAACTGTGAGCGTTACCGTTGGCGTTGGGACATGTGCCAAACGAGTGCACGGTTAAGTGTGAGAAAGCACTGGCTCATCCTAATCCCGGAGTGGCATCAGATCGGCTCACCTCAGGACGGTCCTGTGATGTCGGGTTGAAAGAGCAGAGACAGAGCTGCGGATGGGGGGGGGGGGGGGGGCACAAAGAAGAAAGTAAGAGAAACAAAAAATGTGTGGGTTTTTTCAGGGTTAAAAAGGATGTAGATAATTCCCACAACAGATAGCACTATCTCACAGGGTTTAAAGGGCCCCTTTCTGTAACCCCCTCCTTCCCCCAAATACCCCCTCCCCACACTTGCCAATAATGCCAAAACTTGGCAGCCAACCCAGAGCATGAGCAACAGTTTCCCATCAGCGAGCGGGGCAGAGTCCTACTGCCTTGGCACCAGCTTCGTCTGGAGGATCCCAGACAATGACAGAAATGAGTTTGTGGAGACAGCAGAGGGCCATCGGCACAGACCAACACTTATGTCTATCAAGTTAGCTTCACGCTGATCACTGTGTTAGCTTAGAACAGTCTGGTACATTCTCTGCCCCCTGCGGAGAGATGAAGGCTTCACCTTTCTGTGGTTGGCACAGCTCTTACGTGCGCACTAGCTAACCAGCCCCGATGCCATCAGATTATGCAAATCCACGAAGATGTCCCATTCAACAGCACCTCCATTTAACACTCTCACATGAGCGCCAAAAAATGAATAGACCAATAAAAGAGTGTTTGGAGAGCCCCGGATAGGTCGAAGACACGTCACATGAACCCGAGAGCATAATGAATACTGTACATAATATCCCACTGTGGATGACACTGGAGCGCCCATGTTGGGATGTGTCAATGATTAGACAGAGTGCAGCATGAGAACAGTTCACTATAGAAGAAACAATACCAACACAAACTGAACCAAACTCTTTGTTATTCATGGGACACGGAGCAGGCTTGTTAACTGCCACAATTAAGGCGTCATTTGCCAAGAGAAAGTGCACTTGTGTGTTCGTCTTTGTTTCCCGGGACAAAAGGTGGCCCGAGTGTGTTCGGTGGCTCCTGTGAGCTTCACGAGGGCGGGTTTGTTATGTTGTTGTGCCCAAACAAGGAGCACTTTTGTCACAGACTCAAGATAAATCAGGTAATTTTGCATGGTGCCTGGACAAAGGGCACCATACACTGCAGTTCCTGTGTGCACATATGAAAGGCCTATGTGAACCAGAGCTCTATGTACAAACAGTGGCACTCTTCATCGATGAACTTTATAAGATCTGTTTGAGTTAAGCATGATTATTATGATTGATTATATTTAATGCTATATTAAATGTGTCCTTGAGAGACTGCAAAGGTTAGACTCTCTAAGTGAGTGTCTTTATGATCTGTTTGATTTATTTGACCTTTACCAAGTCCCACTGAGATTAAGAAAGTACTTTTTAGAATCTAAGTAACTTGAATGCTACATACAATGACAGAACAATTAATGAGATTCAATATCCTACTTCATTCATTTAGAGCCAGTGTCAGGAGAAGCTGACAGATATTCTGACATTTTAAAGTGGCACTATGTATTTTTTTACTTCAGAGTCAGTGTGATCCTAAATGAGTAGCTGTGGGGTGAATGAAGCTTCCTTGCTATAGGATGAATGTCCCTGGAAGTCTCGGGTCAAGTCACAGGGGTCAAGTCACAGGTCTCACCAAAAACCCCAATCTGCTTTTAACCAGGCTTTTACAGAGAGCTCCAAGAAATAAAAATATGCCAATCTGCCTCGGACCTGGTGTTTTTGTGTTGAACAGTAGCTTTATGATCGTCTAGAGTCTATATATAAAGTCAATATTCTTTGTGTTTTTTCTGTGGACATTGATTTTCTCTGAAACTGTAGGGGGCGCTCTGTGAAGGAGAAATTTGACCAAAACTGTGAATAGTACAACTTTAATTGGTGTTTCTGTAACTTAATTTTGTTTTTAATTATAATTTACATTTACCAGAATTTGCGTTCAAATTTATATTGCATGGTAATTCTGCTCTGACTTCGGGTATCTTCGCTCACAGAACTACCACTCACTGAATTTTCGTTCAAAGTCACATAAGTTACCCTATTGCCCACTGTGATTCTCACTTTGAACTTCAGCAGGTAGGTCGGTATCAGTTGGACAGGTGTACCTAATAAAGTGTTTGTAAAGCCCCTACCTGTTGTATTGTGTTTGTGTGGGTCTTGTCAAATACATCACAATAAACTCACAAAACACTTTCTATGTATGTTCAATTATTGATAAAACAACAGTGATATCATCTTAGTGGCGTGTGGCTCAACAAGGCACACGACTCAACTGACACCGATCGCTGAACAGGGGCCAAAGGTAAATGTTGCGTCTAGTAAAAGTGGTATTGTTTATGTTAAGAGAGGCTGTTTGTCTGAGGACTTCCAGTGGATAAACTTGGCTTTGAGATAAAGAGACAGCCCTGTTCGAAGCAATGGAGAGTGAGTGAAGGATAACAAAATAAACAATAACATTAATAACAACAGCTCAGAAACATGTAGTGTACCATAGCACAAGACATAATCAGAGGTGCTCAGTCACATTTACTCAGTTACTTTTACTTGAGTAACTTTTTAAATACATTGTACTCCATAGAGTAGCTTTACTGCACAATACTTTTGACTTTTACTTGAGTAATAATATTTTGAAGTAACTGTTCTCTTACTTGAGTAAAATCTTGTAACTCTAGAAAGAGTAAGAGTACTTTTACCACCTCTGTGTGTCATGTAAGAACAGCTTTATGTGAAAAATGTGATGATGTGAAATTCTGTTCCTTGTGCCTTATTTTTTTTAAATATTTATGTTTTTAGTTTATCTTTTGAAAATATCAAAATCTGTTTATTATCTTTGAATTTTTTTGCAGATTACCACAAAATTAAACAAATAATCTGACATTACGCTCAAACAGTTACTCAGGACTTGAGTAGTTTTTTCACCAGTACTTTTCTACTCTTACTCTAGTAATTATGTGAATGAGTACTTTTTACTTTTACTTGAGTAAAATTATTGGCTCCTACCCACCTGTGGAAAACTGGTTTGGAAAGCAGCTTACTAACATATGTATGAAGATGGAGAGAACCTACATTAACACGGGGAGGTAATTCACCTAAATAAATGGCTTTTGACCCTTGCAGCAATTTGATTATATATTTTCATGTTTTCTAATATTGTAACGTTTGTTGTTTGTCAGTTGGTTTGGTCACAAGCAAGATATCATTATTCTTATAAAGATATAAACTATTGTGAAACACTATTATTGGCTCAATGTCACCGTGACTAAACGTCTGACAAAGCAATGATAAACTTTATAATAGACCTATTCACTTGATGATTACAGACTAATATAATATAATTACTCAGATTACCCAATTTCCTGTAAAAAGCCTCTCCTGTGAGTTTAGATACTGCACCTTTGTTTGACTAGTGAGATGTTGTGGCATGGCATCAACACAGTCATTTTTGGCATCCATCAGACAGAGCTGTGATTCAGTTAATGAGTGAGAACGAAGCATCATCATCATCATCATCATCATCATTTTGACATGTGATCCAGACACAGCATCTGCTCAAGGCCCTGTGATAGGTTAATGTTTAAAAATACTGGGAAATATTGAGTTCAGATGGAATAAGTTTTGAATACTTTACTGGTTCTTATAATTAGAGGTATCAGTAGACTGGAACCTAGTCCAGCAACTATGGACCCGGACAGTGACGGGACTATAGAGACATATACTCACCAACAATGATTAATTCAAAAATGAAAAAACATCTATAAAATGTAGACAATTTTGTGTGCATTTGAATGTAAATTACTTGCTTTTGTGGGTGCATCATGGCAGAGAGGTTTGTGTTCCTGCCTACCAGCAAGGAAGTGTGGGGTCAATCCTCGGTCCGACATATCAATACTTTTGGTCGAGTCTGCATATCCTCCCAGTGTTACCGTGGCTTCTTTTCGGGTACTCTGGCTTCCTCCCACCGTCCAAAGACATGCCGCAGTTATGTGAGATTGAAGGGTTGTACTGGCCACTGTCCAGAGTGTACTCCCCTTGGGCCCCTATTTGCTAGGATAGACTTCAGTCTCCCCAACCATAAAGATGAATAATTATTTGCTTTACTTTTAAAATGACTGAATCAATCCTATCTATTGTTGCCAAAATCCCAGCAGTCTGCTTTCGGCTATAGACGACATCTCATAATTTAAGTCTTGGGGTCACAGAGTCCGCATGAGGCCAGTGTGTCGAGGGCGTGGATGTTTGCTCCGTGCCAATTTGTTTAGTCCTAAAACACCAACGCAATGAATTCAATGAGGCATACAATGGAGGCCCTGCTTGGTCAGTCAACATGGAGACACTCTAAGGAAATACCAGCATGTCATCATCTGTATGTGATAGTGATAGTGGATGACATGATATGAATGGGCTATAAAGACATTATGAGGCTTAGAAACAGAAACAACATTTGGAGAAAGTCACTTTTGGTCCTATTTTGTTCCTGCCTCATATAAGAAGCTTGAAGTGTAACCTTGAACTGCAGTTTATTTAGACTTGTTTCGTTTTGTCTGCTGTAGTCCTGGTATGGTCTCTGTTTTGTCTTGACTCTTTAGTAATGCATTCTTGCCATTATTCCTATAATATTTCTTGGTTTAGATCAGGGTTACTTCTAAAAGACATAGGCTACAGTATATATAGGTGGTATCTGGTCTATTGACAAAAGTGCGATAATTATACAAACCTGAAATGAGAATACAGTCATTGTTATTTTATGTTGGCCCTTTGGACACCATTCATTAAATAACATTATTATTCTGTTTATTTCTTTTTGCCTATCCCAGCAACTACGGGCCTTAGGCATCTGCATATGATTGTGATGGCAGATGACGTGTTCTGAATTAGCTATAAAGACCTAATTCGATTTTTACAGGCATTTTCGTTGGTGACAAATCTATTTTCTGACATCATCTCTTTTGTTTTATGGACCCAACAGGAAGAAAAAGATGATTGCATGGTAGTAGTCTTTCTCACACCTTCCATTCAGTTGTACAGGCTCTGACACCCCTAAATCATAATAGGCCCATTAAGTCAGTGAGCAGTGCTGTGAAAGGCTGAACTTTGCTTGGCCCCGTGAACAGACGACACACTTTAAATCACACGCTCTGGTGAAAAGGACACAGTTTGACCAAAGGGTGAGCTACAGCAATACTTGGATTTGAACCAAACTCATTAAGGTCACTGTCAGAGTCAAAAGGCCTTGTATTTGTATGCATAACAATGAGCTAAGCAAAAAAAAGTGACGTTAATCCAGTGGTTCTCAAAATGTGGTGTGGTCCCATTGGTGGTACACAGGCTTTTTCAGTAATTGTTTGCAGTCTTGATCTAGTTGAATCTGGTCCAGTTTTAGTCCTGCTTTTTTCGGGCTTGAATTTGCTGTGTGGACCACTGCTTAGTCCTGGTTAGGGTACGGTTTGGACCAGGTTTGGAACTGGTTTAGATGTGATTTGTCCTGGTTCAGTTTTATGAACGGTTTAGTGGTGGTTTTATAATCCTGTTGTTTATATCTAATTAGGTTCTGGATTTGACAGAGGTTTAGATGTAGTTTAGTTAAGAACAGGTTGAGTCCTGGTTTTGATCTGGTTTAGTCCTGGTTTGGTACTGCTTTAGACCTGGTTCAGTTTATGTTTTTCTAGTTGTTTTTTTCCCTACATACTTCCTATCTGATTGCTAGGTTTAGACCTGGGTTGGGCTGCAGCTATTGATTTGTTTTAGTAATCGAGTAATCTATCGACAAAAAGTAAATATAGTTTTTGGAAAAAAAGAGTTTATTTATTATTTAAAAGGGCCTTCTCACATTCCCTGTGATATAAAACATCATTTATATAGCTCTATAAAAAGGCTTATATATTTTTTGTAACAAACCCAGGGGGCACATTTTATTGCATTATGTTTTGAATCAAAATTTAGCCTACTTAAAAATATAGCAACAAGAATATGAATAATCAGTTTGCTATGGTATTATCAGTTTATTAATGAATGGATTTCAATATAACGCAAAAAATAATGTTTGTGAGTTTGAGCAGAGCAGTCTGCATGTGTATATGTATATGCATATGCAATCTCAATACAGAGGTACAGAGTAATTATGTGCCAGTTTCCACTGAGATCTACCGCGATATAAAGTCACTGCCTTTTATTACTATACTAGAACTTCTCTGTATTAAAAACTACATCACTGAACAAGTTGTGGTTCAAAACCTTACCACAGCTCACTATGCGTTTTGATTTATCCGGCTTACCTCCTTGGCACCATTACTGAGTCATTACTAAGAAGGCCAGCTAAACCTATTACACTCACGTTGCCAAGGTCAAAAGCCTGGGCTAATGGCTTATCAACACAGCATATTGCCTTGGATGTTTCTGCTAATCTCTGATGTTTACAACGTCGGCATTTCTCAAAAGGTCAAACTGAAATAATTTAACCGCAGTTTAAAATGTATCGGATCGACTCAAGGACTTCTGTGGCTGCAGCGAGACTCTCCTTATGAATAAAAACTAATTCTTTTAGGTTGATATGGTACAACAGATTGAATTTAGTGGTGAAATTGAAGGATCATGCAAATCATCTAATAGCCTAAGTCACATAAACACAATTACTCTGGAAGGATGAAGGAAATTCCCTATTACACTCAGTTTATTCTTTTTCCTAGGCTAACTTCAAGCACTTTTTCAAACGCATCCATTTTTACCCTAAGTGGTACAAGCTGAGTCAATATTGCACAGTTTGGTAACCATTAGAAACACTGATCTGCTATGTTGTAATGTCAAACAAAGTTTCAACCACGTAAAAAGAAGTTTGGATTTGATCATTGGGCCTTTCACCTACAATCCCCTGTGGGTGGAGTCTGCATATCCTCCGTGTGTTATAGTGAGTTCTTGGTGGGTAGTTTGTCTTCCTCTCACTGTTAAAAACAGAGTATGGGTGCACCCTGTCTAAGGCTCATAGTTGTTGGGCTAGGCTCTAGTAGTCACTCACTAAAAGCCTTTGAGACTGGCCTTTTATACCATATTTTCTAGACTGTAAGTCGCTCCGGAGTAGAAGTCTCATCAGTCCAAAAATGTATCACTTTATAATCTACACTAGTTTTGTGGTTATATCTGTCAATTTTAACTTCAAAACAAGCCGCTAAAGTTGAAGCATTTCTCCAAATGAAACCAAAACAACGCTCTCTTCCTGAGACATGCCCCCGTTGTCACGGCGATGGCAGTGAGCACTTCACGGAAAGTCTGACCATTTTAAAATGGTGGTGTGAAAGTAAAGGTTTGCGAACCATAAAAATTATATATATTTTGATCTATAAGTCGCACCTGACTATAAGTCGCAGGGCCAGACAAACTATGAAAAAAGTGTGATATATATAACCCGGAATATGTTCATTATTTGGGTAATGCGATGAATTTAGTGTCATCTGCTCATCTTTAATAAAACCAGCTTTATTAGTTAAAAAAACAGTTATACAACTGTTCTGCCTATGGCGTATCTCAAGTACTATTTTGTAGTATGAACTTTACTGTCTCAATACCATTTGTAGGCCCTTATATGGCCCGGCTGCTCCCCTCCAGTGCATCCAGTGTGATGTACCTTCACAACTATTTGTTTGAGTTACGACTCGAGCTCTGTGATTGGCTGTTGCTGTGATGAGGTCAAAACAGCTCTGGCTTCTTCCTCAAATGTGAGAGAGCGCTCCGGGGTGGTAGTTGCTTTTGGCAAGTTTTGACCTCACCGGCTCTACTAGTCTCACCCTGCTGTTCCTAAAATAGCCCGATATGTGTCACGTTGAGGTTTGGACATACTGTGTTGCTGTTGTTTATTAGAGTGCATCTGTTAAACCATGCTCTCATAGGTTACAAGTCTGGATGTGGTACTATCAACGGGTTTAATTTCAAACACTTGACAAGATAAATCAAAGAGGCTCTTAAAGATGGTGGTGCCATAGCTACAACTCATGACAGATGTGATTAATCACATTGGTATGCAGAAAATTCAATAATGCGTACAATAAAATAATAAAAACACGATGATAATGTGCCTAGCCCTAATTAAATGATCTCACTTGGCCCTACATAACAAATACAATTCAGTAATTTGTATTGATTAATTCAACCTAAAGCTTTTTTTTTTTCATGCATTCACTGGCCACTTTATTAGGTAGACCTTGTACCTAAGTGGTACCTTTGTTAGCTTTTGTGTTTATAGATCTGACTTTCATCATAAGACCTTGATGTAACAGTGGTGATCTGTCCTCTGGCACCAACAAGGCATTTTCGCCCACAGAACTGACACTCACTGGATATTGTATCTTTTTAAAACCATTCTCTGTAAACCCTAGACATGGTTGTGCTGTTTTTGAAAATCAATCTCTAACAGTCCATCACTTTATTTTTTATTCTGATGTTTGGTTTGAACTTCGGCTGGTTTGTCTTGAACATGTACAAGACTAAACCAGGCTTGGGCCAGTGCGATGGCTGATTTGGTATATTTGAAATCACGCATGTATCTAAGTCTACCTAATAAAATGGCCATTGAATTGGTGTTCTTGTACCCTGTTGGAGATTGAATCCTTCTCAAATGCAGATGAGCTGGAGTGTGGGTGTGGTGTTTCTTAATAATTGTTTCTCCTGACGCTGCACATGTTTGAGCCTCACTTCCATTTGCTTTAAACTAGGCCATCATGACTCACTGGTTTCTACCCGAATGTGAAATTTAGCTTATCTCCGGCTCCTTTCATAAAAACCTCTGGCTTTTTTTTAATGTCAGTTCTTAGTCCAAACGTCAGTGATGCACAAAGGAGGCTAACACGTGTCTGCCTCAGTTGTGGTTGATCAAAGCTGCAGAATATTGTGCTGAGCTGTGGGTAAATGTTTGTGAATTATGCATTTTGCCGTTGGAAAAATGTTAGTAAAGTTTGAAAACACACAGAAGTCATTGGCTGATTTTATATTCTCTCTGCAATCTTAAGGAGTCTAGCTGATGTTGAATATGACCATATGGTGTTACGTACAAACTTCTGGTTGAGAATTTGGGAATTTTATTGAAAGACACTTGAATGATCATCCATTTGGTTTGCTGAAATTCATAAGTGCTGTTTTGTGCTGTTCAAACTGGTTCCTGAAGTAAAAACTTGTACAATAGACATCCATATTTTGAGAGTTTAAAAGACTGATGGAGGCTAATCAGTTAATGTGGTAACTCACGTTCATAGCATCAATATTTTATATCTAAAAAGGTATCTGAAGCTTGTATAGGAAAATCCTATAATGTATTTTGCTGAGTTTTCATATTCAAATTATTTATTTTATCTGAAATATTCATGCTATAATCATGAGATACCACATCGCTGATTAACCTCCACCGATCTTTTAAACTCTTAATATATGGCATTTTTGAAAAGTCTATGGCAAAAATGAGGCACTGCTCCATAATGATGCATTTATGTAGGTTTACTTAAAATTGTAACTAAATTAGTTTTTTTTATTACAATGTACAGTTTTCACAACACTGTAAAATACTGGACAAAACAGACACAATGGGATCAAAATGTTCTGTATTTTAATGCAATGGTAGCATTTTTGTATCTGGCCTAAAATGTGTTTTTGAACACGGTTGCTTCTGTGCTGAAATGAAAGAGCAACGAATATTTGCTTTGATACAATTGATACTTAACTAGCATCCATAAATAAGTACTTAATTTCTCAGTGAATAGTTATCTGTCTCTGTCTTTGTGTTAAACCTGCAACAAACTCTGCCATCCCTGCCTAAAGCTTGTAGTTGCTGGGAGAGACTCCAATAACCCATGAGGACAAGGCTCATCAACTCAATCAAAAAGTGACTTTCTGATTACTGCCTATCATCATTTTAATCTTCAGTAATGAGAGGCAGATTGCATTAGTATTGACAAGAGCTGCACCAGAGCACTCAGTGTGCTGCTGATGCAAAAGGGAACAAGGCGTCTCTAAACATTTATCAGAAAACATGAAGCTAACCCGACGCTAACGACGTTACACAGCATTGGGCTGAAAATGCATCCCGTGTAAACAGCACTTGACCTGGTCTGACACAGCAACACCATTTTCCACAAATAATCTCATTGGTACTTCTTAAATTAAATATGTCGACTCACTTCTTCTGGAGCAGGCCAGCTGAGCTAGAAGGGCCCATCTCAGATTACATGTTTAACTTTTGGACGCTCCCCCCACCCCAAACCACAAGCCCCATACTGGCAGCAGAGATTGGCAGTTACATCTACATTTGATTAACTTAGTAATAGTTTTAATACACTGTATGTTTTAATTGTATTGGATTCATATTTATTTGAAGTAACAATACTACTACCCAATGTTTTACTTTACTTCTTACTCATTACCAAGGAAAAGGGAGATTTATATATTTCCTGTATGTATCAATTATAATGGACACCAGCTGTTATGTGCTGTTTTATGTTTGACTACTTTTGAATTCTACTTGAGTAATAATATTTTGAAGTAACAAAAGTTGTGAATACATTTTTGCTACTCTACCCAGCTCTGACACTGATCTCATTTGTAAAGATAGAGTCTGCTGTCTCTATGCGCCTCCTCATGCTTGTGTAAGTGCTTGTCATTTTGTGTGTGACATGATCTTGATTGAAACTGGGCAAAGCAAACAAACTCTTTCATTCCCCATAGATCCAGTCTCAGGTTTGGCTCTGTACCCCTCCATACCGGAGCTAAATCCATCCCAACGGCAGCTCCCAGACGCTTCATCCACATGGGACCGGCCTGTGACATGTCCGTCTGAGAATGGTGCTAAGCGGGACATGTTGAAAAGAAGGAATGGGGGCCTTAATTCTGATGGGAGGAGCAGGGTTTTAAAGGTTTAAAGGTCTGAGCTCACCTATGGGACCCTTGTGCGGATCAGGTGGGTGTCCTGCCCAGATACTGGCACTGGGCCATCAGATCTAGGTCATAGATGGGGCACGAAATGAAGGAGGAGGTTTGAGTGACAGGAACAGTGGCAGAGCGGAGATGAGCCAATGAATGTTACTCCGGCAACACTAACAGAATAACATGGCGACTGTGTTCTGTTAAGGCACACTACATACCAGGGATGCACTGAGATGAAATTTCTTGGCAGATACTGATGCCAATATTTCAATTACCAATTTGATCCGATACCGATTCCGATATTTCTTTTAGTTATATTTAACATGTTTTAGGAGGTTATGTTTCTTGAAACTTAAGAAATCTACATATACATAACTGCTTTAAATTATATTTGTATTACATTTTAGACCTCTCCAGTGATCTTTTCTCTGGCTGTTTTTGACCCTAAATATTAGAAATGATCCTTTAAGAACAACAGAATAACGTCGGTCGTCTGTACAGGCCGATACCGATATTAGCTAAAATTGTTAACATCGGCCGATACTGATGTTGAGCCGATATATCTGTGTATCACTACTACACACTGTGTCACCTTTTGAGGTTGTACTTTACTTAGCACAGAAATAATATGGTAATAGTGGGGTAATATACAGGGGGAAAAATAGCAATAGTCTTTAATTATCAAGTCATTTGTATTCAATTACCCTGGCAATGTAATGTCAAGGTAACAAGAATAGTGCAATATGGGTAACACATGGTTAAGGTTAGGGGTTAGGGGTTAGGGGTTAGGGGTTAGGGGGTAGGGGTTAGGTGGTAGGGGTTAGGGGGTAGGGGTTAGGGGTTGGTAATTACATAGAAATGACTTCATTACCTTTTTATTACCACACTATTAACATATAATTACTGTGGTGTAAAGTATGAAAGATTATATACAGTACAATAGGAGGTAGAGATTATCCTTTCACTAACCATAAAATTGGTGGTTGACCCCTGCTCCAACCCAGTTCAGTCTGCTGTTGTGTCCTTTGGCAAGACGCTTTACTCACACTCCCCACATATTAATGTGTAATTGTGTGCTTGATGATGGTGCCTGGTTGCTATGTCTCTGCCTGTCTGCTGTGGCTAAAGCTTTACTGGGCTTTGGGTGGCGTGAGCTATACGAATGGATACATATTGAGAATGCATTGACAATACATGGATTAACAAGGTGTAATCAATAGTATGATGCTGAATTTGGGTTTGGAAGTTTGGGGAAAATGATTGCATTTTGTGGTGGGCATGTAATTGAATTAAAAGTTGTGATATATTTCAATTTCACATGTTTGTACTGGGCCAGCATATAAGTGAATGACTGCCTTGATTATTGTTTGGGGGAGGTGCACTCTATGCCTCTGATAGTGTATGGGTAGTATGCTATGGAGAATGTGCAAACGTGTATTTACTCTGGCATGCACATTTCTCACTTGTGCCAGCAAATATTCCTACCTCTGGGTAAAATATAATAGGGCACCTGCGCCCACACGTGAGGGAGAATCTTCTGTCTGTTTTTGGTGTCAGCGAAGCTGATAGAAGAGATGATGTATACAAAGTTAATGTGTTATTAGCAGTGTGTAAGGATTTGAATGCCTTTGAGAAGGGACAAATTATGATGCGTTGGTGAGAGGATCTCTAAAAATGCTGCTCTTGTGGGGAGCTCTCAGTCTGTGTCTATCAAATATGATCCAAGGAAGGAACAGTAGTGAACTGGCAACAAAGTGTGAAGGCTGGCCTACAGTGGTCTGCCATCAAGATCAACTTGCTGAATAAGTGAAGCTGGTTCTGATAAAAAGGCTTCCAAGAGATGCACTTCACATTTTTCCCAGCTTTGGCTTTTGGCGTTCACATTATCCTACTTCAGCTCTGTCAGGTTGGACAATTATAGTGGCTGATTACATAATAACAACTGCTTATCCTATCACCAGTGGCAGTTTTCTTTTCATCATTGTTGTAAAAGCTCATTTTGTTGTCTATCTGCACATGTTATCCCATACTGCTCTGCCCTACTAAAAGCACCATGTAAACTGAGGCATTATGGCTTGCTATGGTTTCTTCACAGTGCAGATTTCAAAGTGGTTTGTGGAGTTTCCTGGGTTGACACCTGATACTGCTGTCTTTAGTCGGGCTAACATGCAGCTATGTGCAAGCAGCCACTGCTTTTCATTCTTTGGTGTTATCTTTCATAGTTTTTACATTGTGCTTACTCATGTCCTCGCTAACTCCCACAGTTATCAAAAAACACATTTGTTGGGGCCATTGCTAAGAATACAGAATAGTGTTGTTAAGATTGTGTCATTGAAAGTGAAACCTCACCACTCTTCACTCTTCACTGTTGACTCAAATTATATTTATGTTGATATTGACAATTTCAAAGACATAGCATGGAATATCAAGCACATATTCCTTTACCTTTTAGTGGCCCTATTTGTAGCAGTGCATAGTTTAGTCCCCATGTGAATACCTTTTCTGGTTTTTGTTTCTGAATAGTGAAGAAATGTTTGTGGGAAAAGTGCCAGATTTTGCCTCAATAAACAGTAGCAAGTGTTTATAGAGCTTGAACTTTGTGTCCTTGTCAATGTGAATGTAAAAATTCTTGCAAATGCTTTTGCTTTGGTTCGTCTTGCACTGGTCAAAGTTTTCACCTCAAGCGGCACAATGCGAATGCCCCCGGCTCCCTCTTAATCTTGGCCCCAGTTCAGAGAAGAAAACCCACAAAATAGAACCGGAGTCCTTTGCTATTAGTTCTAGTATTCAGGCAACCCGGGCCTGCTTTGAACACTCAAGTAAACACTCTGGAGCATTGAGGAGGCGCCAAGAGGCAGGGACAGACCTCGCGTCGGACCGTCAGCTTCCTTAGATCCTACGAGCTCTTTAACTGCAGCAACTTTAATAGGCCTCCCAGGAGAGTGCTTACTTCGAGACTTAGTGATTATTCAAGCAATCCATTAAGTTTACATTCTTTTATGTGTTTCATTTTTAGTAGTCAACATTTCTGACCACTAAGTTTTGTCGATCTGTAATTAGTGCCAGCCCTCAGTGTCCTGGTGTCCCATGGAGCAGTGCCCGGGTGGCTGCCCCTCACCAGGACAATCTGGATTTCCCCTTTTGTCCTTAGGTCTGTCTGATGTGGAGCCAGCTGGACGCCTGCGACCCACAGAGAGTGGCCTTCTGTTTGGGCGCTGTGAGGAAGAACTGAATCATGTTTGCAATTTAAGACAAATAATATAATACAAGACGCACAGACCGATATAGTGTAGAACAAATTATTCCACCTATACTTATTAAGGTGACTAGAGCCTATGATATCAACTAAGGGCCTTAGGTGGGGTACAACCAGGCAACAACTCAATCTCACATTTTTTCAC
>JAVQKC010046769.1:0-22464 GCA_036025475.1 Philypnodon macrostomus
GACCCTTTCCATGTTTGTCATGGTTTGGGGGCGGGGCCTCTTAATTGCTCGTTAACAATATTAAAACCCTTAGAAATCACACAATGTCTGATTAAGGTGCCCATTGGTGACAGTTGTAGCAGACATATGGGGCAGACATATGGGGCAGACGTATGGGGCAGACGTATGGGGCCGTTTCGCCGATATACACCTTGCTGCCGGGGACGGCAGCACAGGCCTAGTTAAAGATCGGCAACAATGAGTGTGGGTCAAGGAAAAGAAAGGTTGACATTGAGAATGGATATGGACATGGACAAGAAAAGGTTCAGTCTGCAAAGGATTCAATATTAGCACGGACACAAAATTTAAAACCCCATGTGGTCTTTGAGTCAAAAGGTTTGCCCACCTCCCCAAATTCTTAACCTACTTTAGACCAGGTTATGTCACAATTATAGTTAAGATCTAGTTTAGTCTTGGTTTTACCTGGTTCAGAGGAGGGATAGTGAATATATGGGTAGAAGTATGAGGTTGAGGTTAGAGATGGTGGTTCAGACCTGGTTTAGACCTAGTTTAGAGTTCCAATGAGTTCTTTTAAGTTCAAGCCTCATTTTAGTTTAACTTAGACTTGGTTTACCCTGTGTTTAATTCTGGTATGATCCTGGTTTAACCAACCATTTTAGTCCTTGTTTATCCCTGGTTTAGACCTGAGTTTCCCTCTGATGTAGACCTAGTTAAGTTCTGATTTAGTCCTGGTTTAGACCTGGCCTAATCCTCATTTTATGAAACAGGAGGTTAGGGTTAGGGTTAGGGTTCGACTTGGTTTTTACTAAATTTAGACTACACCAGGACACCACCACAGCTCTAAACTAGGATAAAATAGATCAAAACCAGGTCCAAGTACCACCAGTGGTATCCATAGCACAGTTTGAAAAACACTGATCTATTGCGTTGCGTTATTGTATTACAAAATGCAGTCGTTTACAAAATGTGGTTGTACATGGTGCTTGGTTTGAAAAGAAGGTTCCGAGTTCAATTCCCGGACCAGGCAGTCAGGGCCTATCTGTGTGGAGTTTGCATGTTCTCCCTGTGCCTGCATAGGTTTCCTCCGGGTGCTCAGGTTTCCTCTACCACTAAAAACATTAACACATTGGGGCCACTGCTCTACTGTATAATCCAACTAAAAAAATCTGCTGATCTTTGTACAATAATCATGAGTTGTGTGCATTATGCTGCTTCTTTATTCTCTTTTGTTGTGTTGAAGAAGGGTGATGTAGAGTTGACTTCACTCCAGATGAATCAGGCCTAACATCATATCAGTGTATTAATTATGAAGCCACTAAAGCAGCTTTACAGAGATATCTCACTTACCTTTCCCTGAACCGCAGTCCATCGCTTGTCTTGTCACGTACGATGTGATCCGCATTCAAGTCCGAAGGTGTTAGCATGTGCTCACCTATTTGTACGTTTGATTGCATTAGGCAGTGTGGAGACAGATGGCCTGCTGGGAGGAAGAGGAGGAGGAGCAATGAGGTAAAAAAGCCCAGGGCTAACCTACATAGCATTAGCCGCACTCCGCACACACAACTAGCTTATCAATTAGCGCTATTCTCTTGACATTTTCCGATCCGTCTTCATTGTGAAAGATGACGCTGAGGAGGGATGCATCCTGTTTTGGTTTGGCTCCGAAACAATTAGCGGTGTAATTGATTAGCTTAGATTTCTTTGAGTCAATTTGCAAGAATACCTTAAATACCTAAAGCTAGCGTAAACAGGTTAGCAGGTGAGAAGAGTGAATTTGCATCCAGCTTAGCAGACGTTCTAATTGTAGTGTTAATTGTAGCTGCAGGTTATGTGAAAGCTATTAGTGCTGCACCATTTTGGTTTGAAAAATGATTTGCATATATGTTTTATGCATGTTTTATGTTTAAATACTTTATTATTGGGTGAAAATATGTCCCTATTTGATGCAGTCAGTGCCAGTTTTTGGCTCTTTGTCCCTTGTTTATGAGTGTCAAACACACATATGTCTCAGGCCCTGTCCACACAGAGACAAGCGTAGGCATATTCGCCAAAATATTTAATCGTATAGGTGATTTATCCACATGGATCTAGCATTTTGGGAGCCTGAAAACAATAGTTTTTTAAAACCGGGTCCCAGAGTCGAAAGATTTCAAAAGCTGGCACTCTGACAATAACAAACATGGAGCTGCCCAGTGTTTTCCCTGGGCTGGGCATACACACTAGTGGAGCTGCATGAACCCGTGTGGACAGATATTTTCTAAAACGATGCCGCCTTTACGAGAGACATTTTTGAAAGATACCGGTTTTGCCTCCATGTGGACTAAGCCTTAATGTTCACAACAAATGAAATCTGGTTGCCCAATATAGACAACTAGAATATTGGGACAATGCTTTGATGGGGGTCTGTGCTCTCTATAGGCTGTGGGCATAATTCATAAAAGGTCCAATATTCTGCAAGATTGACTTTCCTTCTCTCTGTCTCATCACAGCTACACCTTACACTTTTTACTATTGGCTCTCTGAATTTCTACACTTTTTACTTTGTTAAGTTCTATCTATCATTAATTCATTGCAATTCACATGTTGTCCTGTCCCACTCCCTCTTCAGGTTTCAGGTTTCAGTTTATTTGTCATATGCACATTCAACACAGGGTCAAAAAATGCAATGAAATGCTTTGGATCGGAAGAACCGTTTGACTTGCTAAGATAGTCATGATGTACTAATAATAAAAAAAGAGATAAGTAACAATAATAATAAACATATAATAAAAAGTACAATAAAAAAGAAAAAAATACAAAAGGTGCAGGTAGGATTAAATAAGGTGTAAGTAGAGTATTTCACAGGTGGTAAAATACTTCAGATGAATTTTGGATTACACATGATATAGTATTGCACATACGTGATACATTCAAATAGTGCGGCAGCAGTAAACATATTGCATAAAGTTATTTAGTGCAGTATTATTGAGAGTTCAGTAGTCTGACAGCTTGGGGGTAGTAAGTAGTTTTGTGTTGTGTCTTGTTCACACGATGACAACTTTCCCTTATATGTCATGTTAGGGTTTCAATTCAACAATTTAACATTTGAAATTGTGGCATGAGCATATATTTTAAATTCCAATAAATCCAGCAAATCTTTCTTATTATCCGAGCATATTACTATTATATAGTATAAGAACAGAATTAGCCTTTTTCAGCTAAAATAATACAACATGCCATTTTCAGAGTTAATTTAAATCAGTCATTTCAAGGGTTCATGAGGGTCTTGATCACAATAGACTATTAACTACCGTGACTACACATCATTACTGGAATTAACTGTTTAAGTCCTGTTGTGCAAAAGGACTAGTATTGCTATAGACGTTTTGGCCTTAAATTAATATGAAGCTATATAACGGTATACTTCTCAGGTGTTAAGACAAAAGCCAATGTCAAAAGAGAAACAAACCACTAACTTTGTGAAAAGTATAGTCAAAGTATAAGACATACACAATTTTACTGTAGTGGCTCCTTTAACCCCATCCCAGCTGCTGTTGTGTACACCATGAGTTGGTTTAACCAGTTTTCTTAACACAATGCACATCTTTGGCCAGTGGGAAGAAGCCAGTAACAGTAACATGGTTTTAACCTTACTACCTATACTGCAAGCGTGCTACCCACTCTGTCAGCATGGAGGATAGTGTAAAATGGTTCAAAACAAAACAAAAAAACAGCTGTGTGAATTTGTGTTACATATTTACCCTAACCCACCTGGTATTGTAGATTGACAGGCTTCCTAACATAAGCAATTATTTGATTTATAAGGTCAGTGGATTTCATCTTAAATCTACACAGAAAGACCAAGCTTTAAGGTTGGGTAAAAGAGAGGGAGACCATTCTGTCCCTTATCCCCTATTCAATATGAAAGGCAATTGCTTTGTCTCACATTTTAGTCCCAATCTGCCACACTCGAGCACTTTACTCATCTAATCTCATTCCTGAGCCAAGCGCTCCCCTGATATGACGAGAAGGAGATTTTCTGAGAAGGGATAGAGACATACTGCTGTGGGCAGAGAATAAATACTTGAACACTAAACACTAATACACGCTTTATCTAATCAAATCAGCCAAGAGGATTTGCTTACCATTAATAGAATACATTAAACAAGTGAGCAAATACATTTTCACATCTGCCAATTTTGTATGTTAACATCATCATGTTAATGTAGATATATATAATCAATCTACCACACAGAACAATTGCATGTAAACTAAATACACAATAAAAATTCTCATCCAAGCAGGTGGCTGGGTCACCATAGTAACCATACAAGCAGGTCCACAGAGCACACATAGCAACCATTTGGAAGAAGCCTAGCAACTACATGGGCCTGACCTAGCTGTCCAAATTATTATGGCACTCACCAAGTAGCCAATAGTCATAGTCCCTGCTTAGAGCACCTCATACTACAGTTCTGCAGCTCTAAAAAATGTTGATGATCAGTGTTAAATTTGTTATGCAGGTAACTATTTTGAAAATTAGGTTTACAGTTCTCAAACATGTATACATTGAATTCCTGTATAGTCCTTAGGTTACAATCACAAACATGCAATTTTGTCTTAATATGTCCTAATCATCATCCCATGGAATCTCAAAATGCTGCAATTAAAGCAATTTAAACTTAGCACTTAAACAGAGGAAATACTAAATATTAAGAGCATCAGTAGTTAGTCCAGGCTCTGCATTGTTCTCAGCTGGACAGGGAGGCAGTTCCAGAGCCATGGTGCAGCTGAGGTAAAGGCTTGATCCCTCATGGCACGGAGTCTGGTGGGGGGAACCTGGAGAAGCATGCTGCCTGAGTTCACAAGTTCAAGTTTATTTGTCATATGCACATTCAGCACAGGATAAAAAAAAAATGCAATGAAATGCTTTGGATTGGAAGAACTCGCTAAGATAGTCATGAAGTACTAGTAGCTTGCAAAATTAGTACATGGTAAAAAAGTGTGCAAAAAAGAGTAACAATATAAAAAAGTACAAAAAGTACAATAAAAAATACAAAGGTGCAGTAGGATTTAAATAAGGTGTAAGTAGAGTATTTCACAGGTGGTAAAATACTTCAGATGAATTTTGTATTACACATGATATAGTATTGCGCCTGATTATCGCCTGATTATCCGAGGGTGCAGGCAGATGTTTGGAGGAGTGAGAAGTTCTTGTAAGTATAGGGGTGCCTGACCAGTGATGTGTTAAGGAGTGACCAGAAAGATTTTGTTTTCAATCCGGGATGAGACAGGGTGGCTGTGCAGTGATTGTAGAATGGGGTTGATGTGTTCATATTTACTTTCATTCGGATTCTGGAGGCACTGTTTTGGATGTATTGTAAGACTGTTACAGGCATCCAACCTTGAGGAAGTGAAGGCATAGACAAGTTCCTCTGCATCCAGGAGGGATGGAAGGGGACAGAGTTGGAGATGTTTCGTAGATGGTAGAACAATGTCTTGAACAGGTGTTTAATGTGTTTGTTAAAAGACAGCTGTGGATCAAACCGAACACCTAGGTTGGGGACTGAGAGACAGTGATGACCTGGCCATCGATGGTGAGGGGGTGCCAACAAAGAGTGCCTCAGGTTCACTGCTGTTCAGCTGGAGAAAGTTGCTGTTTATCCACACCTTTATCTCCTCAAGACACGTGGTGAGGTGTGACAGAGCTGCAGAGAAGTGTGTGCAGTTTTAACGAAGAGCTGCATGTCATCAGCATAACAATGGACTACCCATGTTTGCTGATGATGTTCCCAAGGGGTAGCATGTAAGTGAAAAAGAGGATGGGACCAAGAACTGACCCCTGCAGAACACCACATGTGACAGGGAGCACACTTACATCTTCCCAGCAGAACACATTCAGTCCTGCCAGACAGGAAGGACTGAAACCACTGCAGTTCCCAACAGTCCGATGATGTTTGGAAAGGCGATTCAGAAGGATGGTCTGGTCCATTGTGCCGCCGTTAGATCGAGAAGAATAAGCGGAGATGGTGATCCTGCATCAGCTGCCATCAGTAAGTCACCCTGAGCAGTGCCTATTTCTTTGCTGTGGGCTGAGACCTTTGACAGGAAGGTAAAGTTAGAAATAAGCCTGTAATTTTTAATTGTCAAGCTCTTCTGGGTCTAGTGAGGGCTTCTAGATGTAGTAGCTCGAGTATGGGTGGAACTTTTATAACAGGATAACCACAATTCAGCCCTTAAATAGTAGAATAAAATCACCAAGATTTAAGATCAGACAATAACTTTGTAAACTGATTTGGGACAGAGAAATGACATTTTAGAGTTCATTTATTATTTGCTACTATACATATCAAAAAGTTCAGAGATTAAAAGTCAATTAGATAAATACAGTTTTGAATACCAGGGTTAAGTCCATTGTAATATGAATCCACTTTAAGAGTCTCTAAAGGCAGTTGGACAGTCAAAATGCCGCAAGAGTGGAAAGAAGCACCTGGAATAGGTTATTACAGGTAGGCACCAACAGAAGGGGAGGCTGGGGACCCTACCAGATAACAGACATTAGAGCATGACGGTGACATACCATGGCTGAACAAGGACGCAAGCTCCTCATCCACAACTCTTGACATGCGATTGACACTGGCACGCCGACACACCCACAACAACAAACTGGGTGATGGTTGGGCTCAGAATGGGAAGGAGCTGTTGGGATGGAGCCAATATGCATGTGGACAATCTCATTCCTTGCAGAGTATCTTCAATGTGCCTCTTTGAAACCACAGTGCAGGGAAGGGATGACTGCTTTGAGTTACCAGTGTTTGAAATAAAACTGACAACATGCTTCCTTCAAGGACTGAACATAGCCCTTTGATGGTCACAGAAGGAACGCTTGTAAAAAGTAAGCGCAGACTTCCTAAAATGGTGTTCCAGGGCACGGTGAGTGTTTTTCATTTGGTGTAGTTCCAGTATGTACCAGGGAGCAGAGCATTCAAAACTGACTTCACATGCCCTATAAGGGCATGAAGGTGAAAAACACTGCTGGGCAGATGATATGCTGGAGGTCTGCAGCCACAAAAGTTTACAGTTCCAGAAAAACATGGCACTTAGGTCTAATAATAGGCAGTAGAAATGTGAAGGCCATAGAGACCTCCTTGTGGTCAGATACTCCCAGATCATAGACTGTAATGGCCAGGTCTGGAGTGTGGCCCCTGGTGTGTGTGGCAGTCAAGCAGGCTCAGAAACCCTAAAACAACACTCATAATACTACTACTACTTGTCCAGTATACCAGTGATCTACACTGCAGTCAGTTAGTATGTTTTTGATATTCATTTACTCTAATTTACTTAAATATATAACACTCCAATGTCAATGTCTGTTAAAAAGTTGTGAGTCTGAGCAGATGCTTCCACTCACCTACATTTTGCACAGATTTGAGCAGCTCCCAAGAAGGTCACTTCCTTGATCAGAATTTTGCACCCACTAATTTGGGATGACAGGCCATGTTTTTTTGGCTTGGACCTGATTACTATCGCTGCTGCCCATGCTAATGACAGGGAGACCTTAAGGGATATCGTATTCTATTAAAATATGTGAGAGTGTAATTATAGATAAATGCCACATTAGCTGGGAGAGATAGAAAGACCTGCAGTGAAGTGGAGCTCCAGGCGCTGATGAGGCCAAATGAGTGGTCCACTCTTCCCTCCTAAACCAATAGCTCAGAAGTCAGTCTTTTAACATGTCGGTCTTTAACACAGCTTTTATATTATTCATTTATTAGGCATTAGACTAAAAAATGAATGGTCAAAATTTAAGTGCTTTTTCAGGAATGGTTTGTAGTGGACCTGGAACAAAGGGCATGTATAAATATCATTGCCAAAGATATTAACCCCTGCTGATATAATTTGAGGACTATGCGAAGCGTATATTCTAATATAAAATATTGATATGCCCTTGAAAAAGTATTTACAAATAAGTTATAATACAAATACTATTAATTAAGACAAAACCAGAAGTCAGCCATGACTAAACGAGAACTAAGCTTCTGCTCAAAAATCATGTTTAGCCTTACCAGAAATAAATTCAATGCTGATCTGGGGAATTTATAGCACACGGAATGTTCCAGCTTCGTTATTACCCCCTGATTGCATTGCTGTAAGCATACAATTGTATATTTTATGAGAATGTTGTTGTTAGTGTCCTGAATTTAGAATTTGAACTCCATACATTTCAAAAGTGCACTAATTTTGATTGATTGGGCGCCAAACGCAATATCTCAGTGTTTCTACATTTTATTTAGAAAACTGTTAAACTTTTAATGAACAAACTCATTAAAAATGGGGGTTATTTTCAGTTACATCCCTAATGGCTTCTATACACCAGATTGAAACCTCTTTTTAATTACCACACGGCCCCAACGAGACGGGCAGCTTTCAAGACACTTTCTGAAGCCACATCATTAAAATGTAATGAGACGCTGCCCAGTATAACGACTATAATACACTAGGACACACAGCCATTATAAGTGATATACTGCCAGAGCTGAGGGCGGGAGGAGGCACATGTAATTAAACTAACAAGACAATAGGCAATGGCAACTAATTATGATGTTTGTTTTCACGATCTTGTTTGGAGTGGGGCCATGGAGTGCTGTTTTTCATCGTGCCCTATGCAGTAACAAAGATAAATCTACTTAGTAATTTACATCAAGGTACTGGTCCAGAATTTAAGTACATTTATAGATGGCTTATGCACTAATAGTGTGAAACTGCAGTGTTTTAAATGCACAAGAGACTTATCCATTATATTAAAAAATGTAAAGGTTATAGATTTCATGGCAAGAGGTATGGTAATTTTCCATTGCATCCATAATTAAGCCATCTTTATGACCAATATAACTTTTCCTAGATGCACATTAACAGACAGTAAAGAGTTGCTAACTAAATGTCACACCAGGCATATTGAAATAAAAAGTCAATTGTGAGTTGGCTGTGGGTAATTCTTGACCATCTTTAGGAGAGTTCTGAAAAATCATGCTGTAACAATGAAATAGTTTAAGCTGTTTTCTACTTAGCATTGTAAATATTTGCTAGCTAAGGCTATACTCCAGTAATAACTTTAATTTGCTGGCATTTTGCTTGGCATGTGTGGTCTCCATCAAGCAATCATCACCAGTATTAGCTCAACTTGTAAAAGTCACATTATGCCTGTTTCTACCAATTCTCCAAAACGTGCTCCTGGTGCCCTTGATTTACAGCTCCTCTCAAAGTAAAGTTTGTACATTTTTTGTTTGACGTGTCCGCTCTGGTTTCATGGACAGCTGAGTGAAAAATGAGAAAGAGAAGAAAAGGGTTAAGGACAAACCACACACATTTTATCACATTGTGGCCCAGTTAGAGGCTAAACATTTAAAGGGTGTCTTACACCACAAGACTGACATGGATTAGAGAATTTGTTTTCCCTTGAGATAGATGGATGGATGGACGGACACGGACGGATGTGTCCCAGGTATGTTCCACCAGCAATAGCACCCCTTTTCTGTTGTGACTTAAGCCCTGTCCACACAGAGACAAAAGTGAATTGTTTCAAAAACGTTTCTCGTAAAGGCTGCATCGTTTTAGAACATATCTGTGTCCACACGATGTAGTGAGTATGCCCGGCCCGTTGGTGGTGCTGTTTGTTGTTATTGTCAGAGTACAGTGGGTTATAAGAGAGAGGAGCAGCTACAACGTTATCATTTTTTGCTCCTGAACCGGCTTAAACAATAAAATACCTAAACTTGTCTCCGTGTGGACAGGGCCATAGCATGCCATAAAAAAGCAAGAAAAAAATAATATATATATCATAACATAATAATAATATTAGTTTTATACAGCGCTTTTCTCAAGACTCAAAGACGCTTTACATTACATTATTCATTCACTCCACAGTCACACCTGCTGGTGGTAAGCTACTTGTGTAGCCACAGCTGACACTGACAGGGGGGGTGGCTGCCAATCTGCGCCTACAGCCCCTCCAACCACCACCACATTCATTCATTCATTCATAGGCAATGTGGTTTAAGTGTCTTGCCCAGGGACACAACGGCAGCGTGTGCTTGGACGGGGACTCGAACCTCCGACCGTCTGGTTGAAGGGCGAGCACCTACCCACTGCACCACTGCTGCCAGCAGTTAAAAACAGAAGTGCTAAGGGAACAGTTATTGTTGTTGTTGTATGGTAGCTTACACTACACTCCTTCCTGTTTGTACAATCTTTAAGACATGGTCCAGGGTGATTAACGTCATAAACCAATGTCCTATAATTGTACAAATCTGCAAAACCACAATTGAGTAGATGCAAACAACAAACACATAAAAGACTTGTGTTATGTAGAAAGAGCGCATTAGCAATTGCCCACACCAGAATGGTCAAAGAGATTAAACATTATGCCAAATGAAGCGCAAATAGAAACAGAAAATATTTTACAAGGATGGCCACACACAACAGTGTCTGTCAACTGGAACGGCTTCCTAACTTGGAAAGACAACAGGGGTCGAGACTTGGCCGTCAAGGGTACAAGCTGTCAATGCTCTCCCTTGTCCTGTCCCTCAGTTCCCCTCTCTAAATCCCGGAGTTTGACATCAAGGCCATTGTGATCCCATTTCATCCTGTTTATCTAGTTCACTACATCCATTTATACTCATTTGACTGCTGCCGGAAAAAACAAGCCAAAAAAACCCTAAAAAACATAGTGAACGGAGCAACTCCAAAACACACAGTCTTAAAGGTTATTATGCCAACAAGGCTTTTCTGAGCTTGGTACCATGTTGCAACGGTAAATAATGCCTCATTCACACATTTTGAATAATTCTGTATGCTGAGGCACTGACCTTCTCATAGGCTGAAAATACCTGGTGTCACCTTTCTGCATGGATAGGAGAAAAATGCTACTATTTTCCATTGTATGGGTGTGGCCTGCAGTATAGGAAAGAAGGCCTTAAAGAAACCTGTCATCCAAAAGTGTGTAAATGTTATCTGCTAATCAAGAGGTAAAGAGACGTAAGTACAGAGCAAGTCAAACAATCCTAATAAATATGCAGTGAGAAACTATACTGTCAAGCTGAGGATGATGAGGAACTTACAGACAGTAAACACTGTTTCATGCCACGGACACAAATTGGGTGAAATATGGGTTTCACTGATGTCCTATAAAAGTAAACAGGACATCAGCTTCAATCTGTTTGACATGCTGGTTTGCAATTGAGCAAGTGGAATAAAAAGGGTTTAAATGAGATTGAATTTGTGAAAAGTAATCCTTATTATTAACATATGTCATTGTAAAATGTGCAGCTGAACATTTCTGACATACATAGTCATTTCTGTTGGATTAATTTATAATTCATTGCAGCCCAGCACAAAGCATTAATACAATTTCTGGTGAAAGTAACTGATTTGACACTAGCTTGCTAGCTGACCTTGTCCAATGCTACATGCTGGCTTCTTTGACATCTTGGTGACAATAGTGTGAAAGCAGAGCAGCATGAATGTTTTTTAGTTTAAGGTCACAAAGATAATCCTCTTCCATGCTGTAGTTTTGTAACTCAAAATAAAGAGAATTTGCCATGGATTTTCTGAGAGTCTTAAACTTTTAGGTAACATAACATCACCTAGTGTGCATGGCATTTAGAAATCAAAATATATTGACATGAACTTGTATGTCAGAGAAGTAGTTCAAAACTATTTTACGGATCTCACAGGGGAAAAAGTGAAGGTGGAAGAAAAAATCCATTTGAAAATTGATTTGATTGTCGAATTAATTAGTACCGTATTTTCCGCACTATATGGCGCACTTAAAAACCTTTAATTTTCTCAAAAACCAACAGTGCGCCTTATAATCCAGAGCACCTTATATATGGATTAATTCTGGTTGTGCTTACTGACCTCCAAGCAATTTTGTGTCACACGGCGCTCAAGGCGATCCGTCAAAATGTTCTGGTACGACTTCTGTAAACTACAAAGCTCCGGGAGTCAGGAGCATTGCGGAGTAATACATACCGGTACTATGCTTCACCGTAACGAAGGCAGGAATCATCACTGAACTGCCAGGTAACAGCAACGACACAGACTCCGGGCATGCTGGATGCCGTAATCGCCCAACTGTTCAACTGAAGATGAAAATTTTGATTATGCTTTAAATTCTCTTGGCCGGACATCTGGGCATCTAAAGCAGCGGGTTACGGGCAAATGACCCCTAGTTGTTTTTGAGAGAGTTCAGAATTGTCATGTGTCAGGGCACACTTATTATGTTGCACTCTAGTCATCGTTTAATATTACATCAAAATTAGCAAACAGAACCAAGAACAAAAGTTTAACAGCGACTGAAGTCTGATAAGCACCTCGTCTGCTCACTACATTTCAACAGCTTAAACACTTAAAGACCCACCTGAAGACAAAGAACTTGTAACTTACCTCATCAATGCATTTGCACGAACAACATTGCAAGTGTCTAACAAATGCTCGACTCAGACCAAACGTTATCACTGGCATATTATTATCAATGACACGTACACAGACACATGATGGTGGAAAACATGTTGACATCAAACTTTGGTGATTTCTTCAAGGTTGGCTACACAATACGGGTCTTACTCAAGCCAGGTAAATCCATGTTTAACTTAGTAGCGAATCCTGGGTATGCTATTATTATTATTATTATGCTGATATTCCAATCTCCCCGTTTGCCCTTCGTAAATATGGCGGCTGTGGCGTTGCTAAGGTAGTGACATCACGCCGATTAAGAGAATGGTAACTCCACAGGCATACAAGGTCAAAAGGTTGGACTTCCCATTTCCTTTCACTAGTTCAACAAGCCCCACCTACTACCTGGAATTTGTGTCTCTGCAAGAAGCTTCTTCTTCTGTGGTGTTTAACGGCAGCTTACATCCAAATATTACTGCCACCTAATGGTGCAGGTTCTTATAGCCACTCAAATCCTGTTTCCCACAGGAAAGCCATAAAACGTTTGCATCCATATTTATTGGATCCCCAATCCAACACACTTTTAAGGCAAACAGTGCTTTGTACTTGAGTGGACATCTGGGTCAGAAGGGCCAGAGGTAGCATCGGACAAATTGATTCATGCCCACCCAATTTAAATCTCTCACATGGTCTTGTAAACTGCTGGGGTATACAAGCGCATTGATGCTAATGCAGGACTTTTCAAAGTCCGGACTGCCTCCACCTTAATTGTGTCCTGAGTCACCTGTTTAATTTACCACATGTTTTTAAGCCACTGTCCCATATGCACACTCAAATCCGTTCTGCTTGGTTGGTGGAAAAAATGGTAGAATGGTAGAATTCCAGCCCACGTTTCCACTTTCTCTCTGTGCTCATCGCATGTGCAAGCCGAGCGCTGAGACGAGGGAGGTTTAAACTGAATCTGGATATTGTGAAGTAAAGTGTGTTTTACACCTCCAGGACAGTGGTTGTCAGACTGTAGTTATTTGTAGTGATACACAGGAGTAAAGCACCGGTAAAACTTAATTTGGATCAGTCTTGATTTATTCTTAATTTAGACCTGATTGTGGCTTGGTTTAAACATGGTTTAGTAGTTAATTTAGTCCATATTTTGACCTAGTTTAGTCCTGATTTATGCTCAGTTTCTCCAGGAACATTGGTACAATTTGCACAGACACTTATTTTCTTGTGCTGTAAATATACCCTTTTTAATTAAAATGTAATAAAACAAACTGTACAACAAGATTAGACCAATAAACAGTAATGTAATAGCAGTGAATATATAGTATATAAGTAAATATGGCTACCTATACCAATATACAATAAAATTAACAATTGTTTTAATAGCAAACAAGTCTATACAAGACTTTATTATTTAACCAATGTATGTTTAAAATATAGTAATATTGTAAACTGTATTTTGGAAAGTAAAGGAAAACCAAACATATTTTTCCTCTTAACTGGAGCATAAATTCACCTGAATATAGGAAATAACATCAGTTTTGTTAAATATTTTACCTCTGCTCTACTTTTATACTTGCCTGCCCACCCAATTACAATGGGCTAGAACTGGGCCAGGTCCAAAATAATATGGTTCACTGTCTCTAAACTCGTCCAGCGTTTCCCTATAATAAACTGGGCCTGTGCTGTCGTCCCCGACAGCAAGGTGTATATCGACAAAACGGCCCCATACGTCTGCCACAACTGGCACCAACGGGAACCTTAATCAGACATTGTGTGATTTCTAAGGGTTTTAATATTGTTAAGGAGCAATTAAGAGGCCCCGCCCCCAAACCGTGACAAACAAAGGGATTCCATAATATCGTCGTTTCACCGATATAATAAAGTTCTATTCAGATTTGTGTGACCTATTCTTAATCTTGCTAATAGGGATTCCTGCTCATAATCCCTCCATGGAGAAGTCAACCTCACAAAGAATGTTTTTTTAAGTCTTCCATTATTGTCTTTTATAGCCTGTAACCTTTACAGATTTGAGTTGCATTACCACTTATTAAAGTTTATGATGGTAAAAAAAAAACATCTAATGCAAGATTGAGACAAGTGGAAATAATTCCTGCAAGACAAATGAGGATTTGATATAAAATATAAAACGTACCCGCATTTTACAAGCTATGATGCCAATATTGCACTGAACCATACATATGGAGCTACACTTACACATACAATTTGAAATAATTTATGAAAATGCATTAAAAACACAAAGCAAAGTAATATTATCCACATAAATGCAACACTTTACTGACTAGTTGCTTCCTTGTGGCAGATATAGAAAATCCATTTACCTACAATGACCTGACCCTACATTGTGTGTTAATGATTTACTCTCTATTAACTTAATTAATAGTTAGTATGAATCTCAGTGTAACCTTACCATAACATCTGTGTTATACTAAAGGGATATCAGCACAAGATGGAAGAGTCAACTATATTTACAATGGTACATCATGTTAAAATAATAGAAATTCAAAGTCGCACAGTACCTAGCTAATGTACCATGTATGTGAGTGTTTGTGTATGTATGTGACTTGAAATTGCAATTACCACAAAGCCATAATTTAGATGCAGCAATGTTCCATAGCTGGTCACATTATTGCAAAATCTAAATGACTTGTCCCACCAAACGTCTCCAAAAATGACCACACATTAAGTACAAAAATAAACACTAATTCCCAAGTTGCTACATTTTAGTTAACTTTCTCTTGCTGTGGGAAGTGTTTTTATATCTTGAGGTTACAGACATAATATGTGCAGGTTTAATTCTTTATTTTTGAAGTAATCTCCTGTCAAGTCATGTAGGTAATGTGACGCTCTTGATTTGGCTGAGGGATCCTGCCTACTTATCACCCTGCTGTTTTCCATTTCTTACTCAAGAGCAATCACTTCAAGGCATAATGTTTTAAATCCCGATGCCAACTCAGTTCTTCGGAGGAACGCACAAATATGGGGGTAAGCCTATGTCTTTGATGTTATTACGGACTAAGACAACTCAAGTCAAACTCAATAAATTCTCACATCATGTTGTGTGTCAAAACAATGGTAAAACAGCACTTTTACTGTTGTATCTACAGGGAGCAGACTGAGGCACCCACTCAACAGACACTGATATCTTCACATGTATGCATTTTCTTAAAGCCTACATGCAGTGCGACACATATGACATGTACTGTATAAGTGTTAAATATGGGCACGATAAAGGAGGAAAATGAAGATGTTTATTTTAGTGTGGCCTTATACAGAAAAAAGAGTACACCGGCCTGGACAATGGGAATTTAATTACAGGGCTAACACAGAGACACAGGCATATATCTATTTTTCATGATAAACTATCTGGACTCTATCCTTAATAAACCTTAAAAGCATTAATGTATTAAAGGGGAAAAAGTACCGTATTTTCCGCACTATAGGGCACACTGGATTATAAGGCGCACTGTCAATGAATGGTCTATTTTCAATTTTTTTTCACATATAAGGCGCACCGGACCATAAGGCGCATTAAGCGAAACAAAACAGTCAGATTAGTCAGTCAGTCAAACTTTATTAAACGCGTTCACAATAACTCTCAACATTGTTCAAACATTAATGGGCGTATTCACAATAACTTTCAACCTCGTTCATAAAAAAACACAGTCTGATACCGCTAAATCAAACGTTAGCGTATTCACAATAACTTAAATTTATTCAGTTATAACACGTAACATACAACACAATACAGTCACCTTTTCAGTTTATTCCTCGTCCACAAATCCCTCAAATTCTTCATCTTCAGTGTCCGAGTTGAACAGCGATTACGGCATCCAGCATGCCCAGAACCCCCTCGTCATTATCCGAGTCTGTGTCGTTGCTGTTACCTGGCAGTTCAGTGATGATTCCTGCCTTCGTTACGGTGAAGCATAATACCGATAAATAGTGATGGGCAAATGAGACGGAGCTCCGGTGCACATCTCGATCTTTCTGAAACAAATTACTTTGGAGCACTGTTCCGGAGCTTGTCTCAGAGCAGCCTCTCACTTGACCAAAGTGTCGAAGTGTCAGTCCCTCCCCCTGCTGCTTCACTCTGCGTGTCAATCGCTTTAGAGTATCAAAGCGTTTCATTGTCTCAGTGAATGTTCCGCTCTGTGATTGGTTCAGAGTGCTTCAGAGTGTTCAACGCGTTTCCATGGTTTGACATAAACAGCTAAACAGCTACTCCCGGAGCTTTGTAGTTTACCGAAGTCGTACAAAAACATTTTGACAGAGCGCCTTGAGCGCCGTGTGACACAAAATCTCTTGGAGGTCAGTAAGAACAACCAGAACTAATCCATATATATATATACAGATGAAAATTAGCCGTGTGGCTAATTCTGGTACATTTACATGTTGGACTAATGTACACATGTTTATTAATGTGCACTGTCCCATTTGAAAAATAAAATAAACATAAACATAAACATTGTCTTAATTTACTTAAGTAAATCAGTCCAACTAGAAGTATTTACATTCAATACCATTGTTTCACATCAATACAATTTAAGAAAGCTCAGATACAATCAAGAATGGGAAAATCTCAAAATGTGAAATAGTCCATGTCAGTTGAATGCATCATTTAGGCACAATTTGTAAGTAGAGCAACGTTTTACTTTTTTCAGTGTAGATTGATGGTCCTGGAAAATCAGTAACACAGAGGATTCAGACTTACCTAATAATTAGATGGATGAATGTCATTCAAGCCCAAAGTGAATTGAACGTCTGGAGTGAGTGATTTCAATGTTAAGTCTCTGTAAAGGCACGTACTGGCAGCTTCTCAGGTAGCTTAGTTTGTGATCAGACGTCAACTGATTCATGAATGTGGAGAAAATATGTTGGTCACTTAACGGCGTTCCTTGTAAATGTATCACTGGATTGGGTAGATGACTCACGCTGACCACTAAGAGCTGTTTGATAATGGGACTGCACGAAGAGTGCTCTGGGAAACTTGACAAGAAAGTGAAGTCAGTGTTTCGTAGTTTGTAACAGAATATTTTAGCTACACACTGCTCGGAAATAAAGGAATACAACATGGAAATAGACCTCAGGCTTGTTATTCACAGGGCTGACATACAAATGACACACCACATTTCTTGATTAGGGGCAGTTTATAGTCACTAACTATTCATATTATATACATATTGGGAGAAACCCAAAGTGACACAGGGAACACCAGCAGACTCTGAAGTCATTACATGTTCCTGGAAGTAGTCACTTAAGATAACAGCGTCATTGGGATTTTTACTTCTTGAACCAGAGGGGGGTGGGCACTGTTGCGCTCTAATACACCCACAGTTACCAGAAGTGGGTGGAGTATCCAGATATTGTAGTATAATATTACTCAAGTAAAGTAAAGGGTATTGTGTAATTAAATTAAATTCAGTTTTATTTGTATAGCCCTATATCACAACAAAGTTGCCTCAGCGGGCTTCACAAAAAGAGATGTATGTAAACAATAAACAAGGTCATTGCAAACAGTAACAAAGTTAATAGACAATCAATAACACACACACAAAACATATCTGGGAGCCAGTGAAGAGAAGCTAACACAGGAGTCATGTGTTCTCGTCGGCCAGAGACCTGTTAATAATCTTGCGGCTGCGTTTTTTACGAGTTGAAGACTTTTCAAGGAGCTTCTAGGGCAGGCCGCCAAGAGGGAATTGCAGTAGTCTAGCCGGGATGTGAGAGATGCATGGATCAGTTTCTCAGCGTCACTGTTTGATAAGATATTTCTGATTCTGTCTATGTTGCGTAAAGGAAAAATGCAGTTTTACAAGCTTGGCTTATATGAGCTTTAAAAGAAAGATCCTTATCAAGTAAAACTCCAAGGTTTCTTACAGTTGAGCTTGAAGCTATACTAATACCATCAAGAGAGACCATATGGTCAGAGACTCTGTCTCTTACATGTTTAGGACCTTTTTAAACAGTACAATTTATTCAAAATCATGATGTAACTGATGTATGACCTAGCCTGACCATACCAGGCAAATTACTACTCACTTCTGGTTTGGACAATATGTCATATTATGAACACGCCCTAGTAAAATAAGTGATTCACCTGTTCAATTAAAAAAGGATATGTATGTATGTTATGTATGGGGTTATAAGTGACATCAAAGTGCACTTACTGTTTGATTTACTGTCAGGGTTAGCCCCGGGAACTTCTACCACTCATTCTGCATCATTCTCAGAGGTGGACAAGTACCTTGTTCTAACTTTTAAAGTGACATACTGGGGTGACAGAGCCTTCTCCATCGCACTCTGGAACTCACTCCCACAACACATCCCTGACCTTTGACCTCCCCACCTTCAAGACCCATCTTTTAGGAACTGCTTTTAATGTTTGATATTGGTTTGTTTATTCTTGTTTTAACCTTTGTACAGCGTCTTTGAGTGTCCTGAAAAGTGCATTATAAATTAAATGTATTATTTATTAATATACTATTACTTAAGTGCTTAAATGTGTTCACTGCTCACCCCTCAGTAACTTCCGGAGGTATTGATTTTTGTAGAGATTTGAATTTTTTTGGCTTTGTAATTTCATTTTTTTTTTACATTATTTTTATATAATACCCAGACTTTGATTTGTTTTATTAGGCCTACAAAAATGATTCAGACATTACATTTAAACAGTTAAATTAAACAATAGCTTTCCCCACAACCTTTTTTACTTATACGTATTTTTTTCCATAATCAATGATAACTAACATAGTGTCTCTGGCATGGGTCAATATGTGAGACACCTTAATCTCAGCCTTAATTTCTGGGACGCTGGATTCAACTTGCAAATCCCAGCAACTGGGACATCTGGTATAAGGATGTAACTTGAGGACTTGAGTGGCTAGCCTACCCACCTCATTTTTATGTTATTGTTGGAGAGGCAATAAGGGCTGTGGTCTATCTGTGGAAGAGGAGGTGTGGTCAGTGGTGCTGCAGTTATAGAAGCAGCTCTCTTGTTTATATATGAGGATATGGAAGACTACAGCTCATTGGACTGAGGGCTTCACTGTACAGCTGTTATTAGAAGATGGATTCTACTGTGTACTGGACCTTTCTGCTGCTCTTCGCTGTGGCATCATCAGACTCAGGTAGTGTGTTTTTTATTTATAATATTGTGTCAATGTGTAGTATCAATGCTGAGATGGGCGTAGCTAAAATGGCACTGTTTTGAGTATTGTTACTACAGAAACAGAGGCGTAGCATCAGGCAGTGCAACCAGTGCAAGAATTGGGGCCCACGGTCTGGAGGGAAGAGTTCCAAGAAATCAGGTCCAGGACTAACCATGTCAAGTCAAGTCCAGGACTAACCATGTCTATACCAGTCTAAACTATGTCTAAATAAGGTCCTAAAATCATATCTAAATCTGCTTCAAAACAATATTCTTCAATTATGAGTATTTGGTGAGAAACAGTTTTGCATTGCGGCACCATGGCACCGTGGTTGCTGCACAGCAAGAAGTTCTCGGGATCGCGTCCCAGACCAGGCAGTCGGGGGCTTCCTGTGTGGAGTTTGCATGTTCTCCCCATATCTGTGTAGGTTTCCTCTGGTTTCCCCTACCACTGAAAAACATGTTGGCCAGGTGGGCCAATAGTTACAGCATGCTCAGTCGCAGCGACTCAGGTTTCCCCAACCTTCTTTACATCATATGGTTAGGTAGTCAATTTGGCATTTTTCATTTCTATTTTAGGAAGCTTACAGACTAAACCTTTAATTAATTTAGGTCAGGTCATGTTTATCTATGAAATGCAGAAAAAATGAATAAAACCCATATAATTTTGTTTTTGATTGTTTGTATTTTGTTATTAGTTTTGGTAATGATCAATAATTATTCAATGTAATGTTGTAGAAAAAAAATACAAATAAATAACAAAATCTTGTAAATAAACAAAAAACAAAAAACTATTTCCTACATAATAAAACCGCTGGTTTTGTTTGGGGCCAATTCTGAAAACCTCTGGGGCCCCTCATTACCTACTTACGCCACTGTTCTTGGTCAATAATAAAGACTGAATAAAGCTTCTGTCCTTTCTGATTCTAGAACCCTTGTTGGTGTACTGTGAAAATGGTCAGGAGGAGTTTGTGGCTGAGGGGGAGTCTCTGTGGTTTATCCCAGAGGGGGTGCGTCACAGTCGGGCAGAGGACCATGAGTTTACCTGGTACAAGAACATCTCCATGCATGTCCTGCCCGTGTCCACAGAGGAGACTGAGAGAGTTCACTCCCACGGGCCGGCCCTATGTGTACTCAACGCATCAGCAGAGCACTCCGGCTGCTACCTGGCACGGTCAGTCTCACACTCTTAACTACTGCTAATAGGTCTGCACACTATAGCACAAAATGATCATATTATCAGCCAGCACAATATCTGTATCACTAAACATCTCAGGCTATATATTTAAATGTCAAATTTGTGTTTTGAGTTTGCAGAAATGTTTAATATAGTAAATAAAGAAACTCCAATGATATAGTCATGCCAGAGAAAAGAGAACCACACAATGCATGTGGAATGTCGATTTGTCCAAACAAAGCTTTACATCTCAAAACATTTGGTTACTACTGTACATACATACAGACTTTAAACCTGATATTACAAAAGAAGAATATTGCACATACTTTTTTTTCTAGATTTTGAGTCTAAACTCAGCAAAGATCAAATGACATTCTGACCTGTACTAGACCTGTACTAAAAGGTTTCCCTTTCCTTCTCTGAAGACAGGAGTACTCTCCAGGTGAATTCTTTGACCAGTACGTCCATGTGAGCGTGTTGCCCGGTAACAGCTCTGATCTGTGGTATAGTGAGGTGGTAGACCGCAACCAGAACGTCAAGATCAGCTGTCCCACTTCTGTGCAAGTCCAGTGTCTGCTGGTCAATGGCAGCCTGTCCTGGGAAAAGGTCTGAATCACCAAAGGAGTGGCAATGGACATTTCTACACAACTGAATGTAGACGCTTACATGCCTTTAAAGCTGCTGTACCTGATATTTTTACTTTGTATTTTAGAAAAAATGATTCAACAGTACAGCATACTAGAAGTCATCTGATAAAAATTAGACTCTGACACATACTGTGAGCTGTATAATAAGGGTTTTTGTTTTAGATCCAGGGTAACTTTTTTTTAATCAATCACATGAGTTCACAGGACAGGAACGCTCTGATTGGTCGATACATACATCCTTTATTTATCAAGAACTAGAATCTATCAGGAATAATGTGAGGGAGCTAATGTTTTATTTCAAATTTCACAGCTTATTCACAGATATGTTTGTGTTTTATAGACTTCAGACTGCTGGCCCTTATTCTGATATGTTCTGGTTTGTGTGAGACTGTAATAGATGGTTGGGAAGGAGAGAGAGGGGAAAGGAGAGCGTATGTTTCAAATTTAGATTTTAAATTTTTCCGCACAAAATCAGTTTGTGCAACTTTAAAATCTACAGTAATTGACTCAATTGTAGATTACAGTATATTAGACCAAAGACACTCCAGGTGAGTTAGCGCATTCCAGTTTTCTTTCAGTTATATTAGTTAACAATTGCAGTACACTTAGCCATTAGCATGATTAGCAATAACAGAGCATTTTAGGAATTTTAGGAACAGCTAACTGTATAGCTGTAGTGGATGGCATAAGAGAAACCCAAAATGATCCCCAAATATTTGTCTTGTTACCTTATACTAAAAACGTAGGGTGCAGTTTTGGATTTTATAACTCGGGGTTGTCTGAGATTTCAAGTAATCTAACTCTCTTTTAGGATGTAAAATAGGTAATAAGTTAATTAAGTAATTATTCTTTTACTTTAGTCCTTCCCCTGGCCTCTGCAGCAACACCAGATTAGACTTTGTGGGATACTATTTTGACCAGTGGCGGACCGTGCCCTTCAGACCTAGGCCTTCAGCCACTCATAATAAGGGGAATTTCTACTGCGGTGTTAGACATGGAGGGGGCTGGTTCTTGTCCTCCTTCAGCCATTACGGGCT
>JAVQKC010046771.1:0-24581 GCA_036025475.1 Philypnodon macrostomus
TACTACCCCCATCGCTCTACACACACACACACACACACACAAGCACACGCACACGCACAAGTACAAGGCGCGTATATCAACCAGGTCCCAAGTCGACTGTGACACGGAACGACTAACAAATGTGATTGATAATGATCAACAGCCTCGTAAAAAGTGCTGTTGGTTCACGGCCCCTGCCTTAATTAACTATAAATTTGAAGTTCCGTATTCCTTATGTCAACACAGCGGCTCTGAGCTGATACATTTACTTAGACTGGACAGGTCACAGATTAGCCATACAACTAGGCCTACCTGGTCCCCCACAAGGCCCAGGAAAAGCTGCTTTACCCACTATAGTGCATTTAAAGGATATGGCCATTCGGTGATCTTTTTGGCGTATTTTCTCACAAAGTTGTCTTCACTGAAGATGAACAGCGAACGGTTGACAGTAAAACAGTTCTGGCGCACGGGGATGGGATTATAAAGGGCCATAGTCCGCGCTCTTTGCGCCATCGACTGTTTGTACATTCTCTGGGCCCCGGGTCCTCCCGGTGGTCCATGCATACCGTGCCCATGGCCATGCCCGTGGCCGTGGCCATGCCCGTGTCCATGGGGTCCTCCTTGCCTGCTGCCACCGCGGCCTCCCGCGCCACCGCCGCCATACCTGGCCGGCATCTCATCCCCAAACCGCGCCATTCTCTGCACACCAAAAGCCAATCTTTACGAAGCAGCGGAGAAGGAGAGCAATTCTCAGCTGTGTAGCTACACAACATTACATCCCATCTGGAGCAGAACGTCTCATGTGCTCAACGGGTTGTCTTGTAGAGGCAAAGGCTGAACACCTGCACCCGGCGCGCGCTCTGCTGTACCGAGCAGGTCCGAGTCAGTGAAGGAGGCCCATGTACCGTGGCTGCGCGTCTCAGCCAGCGGCCAGCTGTGGCTGAGAGGAAATTAAACGTGTGTTCCCCGACCGGGCTGCGCGTAATGCACGATAGAGCTGCTGTGGGGTGTCTCCGTTTGGATGTCCGTCAAAAGCAGGATTCGGTCCCAACATAAAATCAACAAGAGGCTATAGCCTGCTGACATAAATGTTTCATATGGTCCATGGCTCATGCTTGAAGAGCGCGGCACGAGGGATGTCTTCACTCTAATAACAACATAAATGGCAGAAATGACGCCTTGGTCATGAGCTCCAATAAATTAGACTGTCCAAAAAATACATGTGAAAAGCATTGACAACGCGTTGTCTAGACGGTGCTCTGTGGTGTTTCACTTCTCATTTTGGAACAAAAAATGGCATTCAAAAGCGGAAAATTATTATTTATATATTTATGAAACATCCGCAATGTTTGGTACAGTGTGTGGCAATAGTGTTTTTCCAGTGCGCCCTGGAAATTCAAAAATGAAAGATGTGACAGTCGCTATTCTTATTTCAAAGAGAACATAAAGAATACAGCACTTCAATGATGCGTCGCTGTCATGTTTTCCAATGTGCTCTTCTCAAACATCCTCCTCACGGTGTTCGTCACCTGCGCTTGGATCCAGAAGCCGAGCGCGGACATCCACGTTGTCGTCAAAGGCAGGGGTAAGGCGGACGCCTCTCGCCCGTCTTACAGCCTCGCATCGTGTTGCTGTGGATCGTCGAAGGTGCAGCAGTTCCCGCGCGGTCCCTCAGCATTCCCGCCCCTAAAAGCTCTCCCCTCTGTCCGCACTGATGAGCCCCAATGTCCTGGCAGCGCGTCCACTGTCTCACTGGAGCGTCGCGTTCACAGCGGCCTCCTCTCTGCTCGGCCCCGGGCACAGGAGGAGGAGGGGGAGGAGAGACGCACGGGCGTGTTGGCAAATAGATAAAGAGCTAAAATGAAACAAAACTGCACATTGACTGTTCGCCTTTGAGGATTTTCATTTGGTTATTGATGTGTTTCTATTTATTTAAATGTGTACGAAATAAAATAAAAGAGGAACCGATGGAGAAGGGGAGGAGGGGGTCTTTTCTGCCTCTGCACCCGCAGCACATGACGCACGCGCTCCGTTCAACTCCAGACGTAGCCGTCACGGACGCTGGCACCCGCCATCAGCTCAGCGTGTGTTTCTGTGAAGCCCAACCCTGCTCTGCATTAAACATCACGTCATGTCCAGAGTGACACACCGCGGCACTGCTACAAGACACGGTCCCTTTCACCAAAACACATACAAACACTTCACATATGTATTATCTCTACATCAAAGAGAGGAGAAGAAGGAAGAGGGGCTATATAGGTCTAAGTTTAAGCGAAGATACAGCTGCAACCCAAACTGACAATGATTTGTACGTGCGCGTGTTTGTGACGGAAGGTGGAGGAAGAGAGGGAGGCTATTCTTAGCAACAGACATTTGGAAATTAATGGACGAAGAGAACTCTCCTTCTCTGCCCCTCCCGCACAGAAACACACTGGATCTCTCCTCCTCCTCCTCCTCCTCCTCCTCCTCCTCCTCCTCCTCCTCCTCCTCCTCCTCTAGGCGTTTTCCACCAAAACACTGGTATGTGCTCAAGGTGTGACTACTGTAGGCTATGTGCGATAAAGCTGTTACAACAACCACAACAATGCTGTTTTTTACGCAGGGCACATATATCTGGGCTATTAAAGGGAGCGGGGATCTGTTTGCTTCATTTTGTTAATTCATCATCTTTTCTATGGTGAGGTTTCTCCTTGGTGTGTATTGACACCGCGCTCTGATATAAAATGTATGCCATGAGTCACTCTGTAACACACAGTGGCCAGGCTTCAAAGCTCCCCAGAGAGAAAGACAAAAACATGCTGCAGCCCACAGACACATTCTTTCCATCTATTAAGTGACCTAATTGATTGACTACAGAAATAGCCGTATCTGTGAATGGGAAATGATCATAGTCACATTTACAGATTTTAAGGGTGACCCGGTGAATTAATAATACACTTAAAAGAGAATGCAAACCTTCCCGCGCGCCAGCTCAATCGATAAGCAGTACGACCTTAAACGTCTATCCGATAAGTGAGAAAAAGGATCGTTTTGCTTTGTGTCCACTTAAGAAAGACTTCCTGCTGTGTGAGAGAGACTGACCCCTGAACAAGGGCACGCATGTGTGTCACCGAGTAGCCTACCATTTCAGAGAATTTGGGGGAAATACGCGAGAAAGAATTGGGGCTGGTTACAATGCTGCCGCTCATATAGCCTTTATAAACAAATGTCGAAACTGCACAAGCTCCTCAAAACGCGTGAGAAGATTTCAGCACCACGGACAGCGCTTAGAACCACATCTCTAGGCACTCCACCCGCACCAACTGAATAATAATGAGAATAGCTATAGCATAATGTTGTTGGGAAATTAAAATCTGGTGCATTCACTCTAGTTAAAACAAACAAATCAATCAATAAACAAATAAATACTATTTTATTAATGAAATTGTGAATGTATGTTTCCTTTCATTTGGGAGGTGGGCTGTAAAGAGTCCCAATTACACAATCAGCACTAATGACTGTAACTGGGATTGTCACAATAAAGGAAGACAAAGTGTGTGCTGTAAACATAAGCCTGTTATTACACACGACTAACACACATGGCGCTGGTGAGCAGGAGATTCAATGCCCCCCATGAGCCTATATGGTGTCTCTCTCAGCATTGTATCCTATACTGTTCAAGAAAAATACATGACAGTTTTTTTGCCCAAAAAAACATGACTATTCATATCATATGATCTCTGTGTTGGTAGTAAATGATACAAAAAATAAATACATATTCAAATATTCATCTCCACATAATTCATTACTTATCCTCTGTTTACGAGCTCATTTTTAATTCTGTACCTGACTTTTTTCTCTTCTTTAATCCGACATTCTGATAGTTGTGTGTGTGGCTGGTGCTCTGAGTGTTGTAAGTCAATGATTCATAAGTCTGAATAATTCAATGGATAGATTCATGTAGAGCATTGTGCCCCTGTTGAACCTAGCCCTGCACACAGCTCCTGGCACACCAGATGCAAACCATGGAACCATTTTGTTGTCATTATCAAATATATGTGTGTGTGTTTTTTTTGTTTTGTTTTTTAAATAAGCTTAAAACCTCAAAACGTAAACAAAAATCAAATATATGTAAAGTTGTCTGCTCTGCATAACACCCCATTTTGTAGTCTTAGTGACAGCAAATGTGCTCTGCAGTGCTAACGGGCTGCATGATTTCATTGCATGATTCAACAAAGGACAAAATAATGCCCGCGGGACAAGCTGGCCGATGATACCACAACTGCAGCCAATCATAAATGCTTTAAATGACTGCACCAACTGGAAATTAGAAGATGAACCCAAAACACTCATCACGGCTGGCTGAGTTGATGCTTGGGGCAGCAGCATGGCATCTACAATGAAATGGACATTAGTCATATGTGTGTTGGGAGAGGAGGGGAGGGAGGAGGAGCTGGCTGCATTGTGGATGCTCACTGACCGAGACCAAGACTCACAGAAGGAGCACTAATAATCCTTAGCCATATGCGTGTGTTATGGATAGGTCCCAACAGGCACATAATTCTTATGTGTAGTTTATATAACATTCAAATTCATCCTTAAAGGAAAAAAACACAGTGTACTTTTGAACACCAAGAATGATTTACCTCAACCATAGTCAGTAAAGATGTTTTTAAATACTGGAAATGAAATGTATCAATACTCACTAATGCAGCAGTTGTTTTGGAAATCACAGTGGATGGAGTATCTGAGAAAACATAATAATTACATTGAACATAGCTCATTTTGTGGAGAGGGGCTAAAGCAGTCATTAGAGGATAAATTATACTCATAGCCCTAATTAAATCACAGATGGGAAAACGAGCAACACTTGGAAATACATAATCCTGATATTGTCAATAAGTTATGTTTTTGAGTTGTATTCTTTTTGAAGTAAAAAATAGTACATCTGAAAGTCTTTCCCCGTGAAGCTAAAGCTAATGCATGTTCTGAAACGTTTCTAATTTGATCAATAGCCTACTCCAGACGGTCTTCCAGTTTTTATTATATAATAAAAATTACAATGTGAGATGTAAAGTTGAAGTGTAACTGTGGAGAAGGCTAGTGAGTTTCAGGGCCATAGAGAAGGCTATTTGTGTTCATTTTCACACATTTTTAAGTGTGTGTTTTTAATGGATTTGGATATTGGTTGTGTTGGCAAAGAATAGGCTATATATGTAAAAATGTAATATGGCTTAAAAATCGATAGCCTCACTTATATACCGAAATATTCCGAGTGAGGCTTACCTTTAGTTTCTAGGTGTTGGAAATCACGCTTCCCCGCGACCCCACGTGAACAGAGCAAGTTCGTCTTTAGTGTCTACTGCCCCCACGTGGCCATACTCAAACTCTGCAAGCGACACTGACCATAAATGTACAGTCATATGACTCGGCAATTATTAATAGTTACTAAAATGGCCTCCATATAACACGAGGAACCGTGTACTGTAAACATGGAGTTGTTTTTCATTGTCGTTGTTTTTTGGTTTGTTTTTTAATCATTTTACGTGGTACGTGCTTTCACATATATTACATAGCGTCTGTAGTTTAACTACTATCCCCAGAATGCAACGCTTCCAACATGGCGTCTTACAGAGCCGCTTGAAATTTGTCCCCGGAATAAGTCAAAATGACAGATCTGTAAAGCAAAACTGAGCAGCGAGATCCTGAAAACTCATCTGCAACAGGACCATGAAACTGTGTTGTGCTGTGGTAAAACAGATTCATAAACCCTTTCTTTATTGTCGTCAGACTCGGTCCTGCTGCGCTGACAACAGTTTGCTAGCTCCCCGAGACGAGCCTCTGATAGTGGGCTCCAGTGTGAAACTGGTGCAGCGGCTCGGCTCACAGGTGGAGGTGAGACCTGGCTTCATCACTGAGGAAGAGGAGGCCACTCTCATCAGAGAGTTAGAGCCAGGCCTAAAGAGGAAACGCTATGAATACGACCACTGGGACGACGTAAGGATAACCTCTATTGACTTGAATAGGCTGATTGCACATATCTAAAAATAAAGTTTTGAAAGGACTTTTAATGGAATTGTGCAGTGTATTGTGTGGATTGTAATAAAAGCATTTATAAAACTGAATTCCGTATAAGTTTGATCACTTTTTGTTTATGAACATTGCCTACAGGCGATCCATGGTTATAGGGAGACTGAACGTGTGACGTGGGGGCCAGCGTGTTTGGAGATCTTGAATCGTGCCCAGGCTGTGGCGTTCCCTCAGGGCAGTCCGCTCCTTGGTCCAGTGCACATCTTAGATCTGGACAAGAAAGGCTACATTAAGCCACATATAGACAGTGTGAAGGTAGCTTCCTTTTTCTAGACTTCAAGGAAGACATTTCTATATTTATTGTTAGTTAAACGTGCTTTGTTTCTCATTTTTCAGTTTTGTGGCAGTACCATCGCTGGTTTGAGTCTTTTGTCTACCAGCGTCATGCGTTTAGTGATGGAGGGTTCTCCTAACGAATGGCTGGATCTTCTGTTGCCTCGGTGCTCACTTTATATAATGAGGTACAATTTGCCGTGGATTCAAAACTTATACAATCAAACCATTGCGTTCACTGAAATCTTGTTATATACTCACCAGAGATGAAGTAAGATATACCTTTACACATGAGATTCTCAGAGATGAAGAGTCAGTGTTCAATGGATGTCGAGTGCCACGACAACGACGGATCTCTGTGATCTGTCGCAACCTGCCAAGATAATGGCCCATCACCGGACTGAATATTCAACATGACTCAAAACAGCTCATAGTACGCGCTAACATTTATAATTATGAGAAAACATGTTATCTTATATTCCAGCTATTTACAAGATAAACAGTTAGCTTGCAGCCTTTTAAGTTAGAAGTATAACATAGTTAAATAAGTAAAAATACAAGCTACAATAGCTTATACATTTATATAATACTATTCCATCCTCTGCTCTCAGTGGGACAATAATTAACGATCTCCATGCCAGAGGTGCGCCAGAGCAGGGAGCGTCTTTAAAGTGAGGATTGTTTACTCAACAAAATGATCATATTCTTCTGTGGTGATTGAGGTACCACTCATAGAGTTATAACCTATACGTGAAGTTATTTCATTAATAATTGATCTTTAGCTTGTTTTTGTTTATGCACCCTCTCAAAGGGTACAGCAAAAAATGGGATATTGCAGTAAACTAATCTTACATATTCTAAAGAAACAGGGGTGTGTATGTGTCTGATTTAACATTTAAAATATATATCAAATATTAATGATTTAATATTGCTAATATGTTTTCTCATAATTATGAGAAACTAACCCGTAATTATGGGATAGAAAATACAAATGTTAGTGAGTACTATGCTCTTCTGAAGGAATACAGTGGATTACAGATAAAGTCCACTTCTTTTTGAGCCATTTTCCATAAACCTAATTCATATTCATTATTTATCTTGTATCTTGGTGTTCTAAAGTTATTTTTATTGTATAACTGGCCTGAAGAACCAAGCAATAAAGAGTGGGGTGGGGGGTAAGTTTAGCTGACTACTCATTTTAAGCACTGAGGTGTGTGGTTTAGTGTTCATATTAAGTTATTGAATAAATAAATCAATCAATCAATCAAATGGAAAGTCAAATATCTGAGTTTTTTCACTGCAATATAGACTACTGAAATTAAAATTCAAAACATATAATTACATTTTATGCTTGTTCTTCCATCACAGTGAATACTTTACTTTTAAATTACTAGAATGATCCACTCACTTAATCTTTTTCTCAGAGTTTGAATTGGGTTTTTGCATCTCACCAGTCTGTATGTGTCTTAGGCAAAGTGAATAAATGAACAGCTTAACCCTTATGCTATGTTTAAGTCCACAGACAAACTGAGGGGGTTAGTTTGGAAATGTCATACACAAACACAAATCATCACAGTTTAGGATGATGGCCACATTAGCCAAAATATATCATTTAATGCTGTATGTTACAGGGTGTCAAAAACTGTAGTTATAATGGGTTTCAAGGGACACAAAAGGCAAAAGTCATACTGAGTGTGACACAATTGAGTGTATTATTGATACATTTTAAGAACTGAAGTTTCATTCCATAAACACAGTTCAAATGGACCAAAAAAAGGTCAGATGTACACAAAATGTATAGCATAAGGGTTCAACTTTAGTGATCTGTGTTTAGTGAAGAAGCCGCCATGATGAAGTGCTGAGTTTTTGCACACCTGGGTAAGTTATGAGAAACTATGCCTACGCTGTTGTCAACGACAGCAAGGTGTATATTGGCAAAACAACCCCAAACATCAGCCCCAAATACCCCTTTAAAGCAGTGTAAGTCTGTAGGGCGCAATATGGAACCAACGGGACCTTAATCAGACATTGTGGGATTTCTAAGGGTTTTTATATTGTTAACGAGAAATTCAGAGGCCCCGCCCCAAACCATGACAAACATTGGAAGGGTCTATATGGGTTTGTGTGCCTTTCGTTCAATTGATAAAAAAAAAAATAAAAATAAGAATGGTTTGATTTTTTTTCTCTTTTGGTGATTAGTTGAAAATCACAACATTTAAAAAAAGATAAAGTGGCCTATTTGATATATATATTTTTTTCAATCTTTTTTTTTTTTATGCGGAAGTTTTTTTTTATCTGGAAGTTTGATGCTTTTTACCCGATTGTGTGTTCTCGGAAACCACAGGCTCGCCCACGGCTCTTTGACAGAAGCTGTTTAAAACTCAAATAAAACTGCTGTGTTTATTACATCAATGCAGACGTGATAGGAGCCGGGCCTCGCAGCTCCGGAGGGCGGTGCGGGTGAGGGCGATGCTGTTCAGATGCCAAGTTCAGATGAAAGAGACCACCAGGATTCTGCTCGTTTAAATTCAGTAAAGATTTAATGCAGATCACACATAAGATTACACGGCCATGGAGTGCTCACAGATTAGATACAAAATGCGTTTGCCCTATGAACAGTGAAATCTAGTTTTAATAAACTCCTTCTGGAGGGGGGCACCCTCATCAGAAGTTGAGCCGTGTCCTTCACTCCCATTGGCGGAAGGTACTGAAGGTGCTCCACAGTAACTATAGCGACCTTCTAGTCCTCTAGGCCTCTCATGACTGTAGAGGCCTTGAGGGATAAGAGTGCAGCATTGTGCTCTGTGTAACTGAACTGGCCTCGGGGCCCAGCCAACACAGAGCACAATTATATGGCTCCAAGGGCATTAATTAATTAATTAATTATTAATCGTACAATGTACAATTATGAATATGAGTTATTGTGGGTTCAGCTTCAGGGCATTAATTAATTATACCTTATATAGGTTTTTTTTTTTTTTTGCATGGCACTACTCATCTTAATGAATTATACTTAATTAATATTCATTGTAGAAGTACCAAAATCATTCCAGTTTAATAATTAATTTTTTCTAGTTGTCAACTTTCAATCAGTGCCAACATTATTAAACCTGCCTGCGTTTTTAGTGTTTTGTATAGTGACCGATGTCCTATTAAGGGAATGAGGCTTAAGGGATTTTTAGTGCTTTATTTGCATTCAGCCTATTTATATGACTTTTTGTTATTTTACCTCTAACGTCACCAAAGAAAACCATGCAAATGAATACAAAACTCTCACTAAAACATCCAAAGCCGACACACCATACACTTAGAAACCCAGAACACATGATGATTCTCCTCTCGTTGGTCACTGGTGGCAGTTTATAGGTGGAGACATGCTCACTGTAAACAGTTTCAGGACACAGCGAGGTGGCAGCAGGAGGTCCATATACCTCATCAGCTACCAAGTGAATCTGCAGTACCAACTACTGTCTATGCATATGGTACAACTGTATCAGTGTGCAGCCTACTTGTACAAAATCTATATAGTTCTTTGCCCTGGAGGATTTTACATATACACCCCATCCAGATTCAGGATACTTAACACATAAAGATTTAGCTTACATACATTTGCTCTAATAAGATTAAGTTCTCTATGACTAATGTCTATGGTATACATCATTAGGTCATTCTAAATGTGAGCCCGACTCCTGTGGGCCACTTGCTGAGTGTAATAATTATGGTGCATGTAATTGTATTTCTGGATATACTCCTCCACCACAAGATTCCTTTGGCTACCAATATAAATATTATATTTGATCACATTATTTATTCATTTATTTATCAGATACTGATGAGTGTGCATTGGCTACCACCAAGTGTGTCTCTCAGTGTTCGAAATATGTGAGGATACATTTCAGCAAACTTCTACTACCAACCCATGTCAAAGTACATTCATATTTGGGTTTTTATACAATAATGATCATTTTAACTTATCTGTGTGTGCAGTATTAAGCCTTATAGATACAGATGCAAAATGCTTACAAAACATTGTTGCATTTTCTTTTTAAAGACATTGACGAGTGTGAAAATAGAGTCTGTACTAACGCTGAGTTATGAATGTCAGTGTATTACAGGGTATTACCTGGTACTAAGAGAAAGCCCTCCCTACCAAGGTCAGTTACAGAAAAAAACTTAACAAGCTAACCTAAAACAAAATCCTGAAGTGAGTAGTGATTGGCTGTGAGCTATACTGAAACATTTCATTGATGTAAACACAGCCATGATATCTGCAGGTATTCATAGTATAAAAATAGCAAAGAGGTTTTGTTAACTGACGTTTTTCTGGATGATATGGATGTAGAACCTTACGCTGCAAGCTGGATTGTCACGAAAATCCATCTTATACTGCTCCTGCTGATCCGACTGTCACCACTGGTGGTGTGAACCAATCATGTGGCAGTATTGTCACGAGGCTTTAGCTCAAGCCTTTGGCAAAACTTATAAGCAGCATGGGACGCTATAGTTTTACAAAAACATTTCAAATCCTCCAGCAATAATTTATTCAATTAATTTTGGCTACGGTAGAAAATTTGTATAAAGACCTCACTCATTGACTGTTTCCTGATTAGCTTGTATGCTAATAGTATGTTTGTGTATATTGTATAAAATTTCTTACTTGCAATTGGTTTATCTGGATGAAAAATCTAATTGTATAGCTGTAGAAAATCAGAAACAGCTTTCTTCTGTTCAGTTACAGTCAACACTATGGTTTTACCAGTTCCATAATCTCATTTGCTGGACAGTTTTTGTTTTGTTATTTTTAATCAAATAAAAACTCTTAAGCAAAACTGTCTATTAACATTTTATTGGAAAACAAATCTACTTACAATTCAAACTGATTTTTATTTTCTACTTCCACATAGTCTGACATAAATCAATATTTCAAGTTGAAATATTAGTCTTTGCTCAGTCCATAGTTACTCTGTGAGATAAAAATGCATTTTGTCATTGACATTTTTGCGCTCTGGGTTAAGCCTCTTCAGGATCTGAGCCAGAACATTGACCGTCTGCTCATTGCTCAAACCTGTGCGCTTGGTCTGGAACTTCTTCAGCAGGTCTTTGGTCGTCATAGGTTTACGGATCAGGTAACGCCGTACGGCATCTTCAGTTAGCTGTACGTCACTGTGGAGCGAAACAGGTAATCAAGGTACCATCTGCATCATTTGACCATAAGCATATTCATAATCAAATATTGAATTAAACAACCCCTTCACGCAGCACATACCTTGAGCTTGGGGTGGATTTGCCAGATGCAGGTTGGGGTGTGCTCTTCCCAGATGGGGCAGGGCTCTGACTGTTAGGCTCCATTTTGAGTCTTTTTGCAGCAGGAGAGTCTGTGGCCGTGCCTTGAATCTGTCTCTTACCTGTGGACAGGATATGTGTTATTGTAAAATAATAATCTTTTAGAAAATTACTGAAAATTGTGTGGCTAAAACCAACTGACCACCTTGTTCGAGCTTGCTAGCTGCAGCCTTAAGCGTGTTGGAGGTGGAGGCGGAGTCAATTGAGGGTGTCCCAGGACGACTTCCAGTTCGAGAGCTGCCGGTAGAGCCCCGGCCACCTCCACGCTTGGGAGGTGTGCGCTTTTTCTGAAATGAACATTACATGGACGAGTTGGGTTAAAATAATAATCTATTGACACATTCAATACAATATTTATCTCATTATTTACTGCTACAACAACTTTGATACAACATATTTCAGTATATTATGTAAGCAGGGATTTGCAAGAACACTCACCATGAATAAAGCAGAGGTCGTCTCTCCCTCAATGTCACTGTCGTCAGAGCTCTCCGATTCTCCACTGCTGTCTGCTAATTAGACATAATCCACAGCACATTACACAAGCGATTCTTCATACATTTCTATAAGACTTATAATTTTCTATTTCTCCTAAAATAAAAACGATGAAGAATATCAGATACCTTTTTTCTTCTTCTTCTCCATTTGGACTGGAGTTTTCTTCCCCTCTTCCTCTTCTTCCTCCTCTTTGTTTTCATCTTCATTCGGTTTTTCTTCCTCACTTTCTTCCTCGCTTTCAGATGCTTCATCAATCCCTTAAAATGTTATCATAAGAAGTATTAGATAGGAAATGCAAAAGAAACACACATGTCACAAACATGTCAAACCTTTAGGATGTTCCTCCGCTTTGCTTGGCTTCCCTTTCTCCGGCTCCTCTTCTGAACTGTAATTAAAACAAAAATGAACTAGAGACTGAGAAATAAAAATCAGATCAGATGATTATTTATATGGAGGCACTGACCTGCTTTCATCTGACATGTAATCTACTTCCAGTCCTTCATAGTCTCCATCGTCACTGTCCTCCAGCGCCTCATTGTCACTGCCTTTTTTCTTCTTCTTCTTTGTTTTTCCTTTCCCAGTGTCTTTTTTAGCTTTTGTCTTGCTCTCACCGTCTATAAAATCAATAACAGAATGATGTCAGTAACAGAGAAAGCTATTTTAAGACTATTATATCTTATTGGTTGGCTATTAACTTCACATCCATCTCTTTCTGAGCTTTGTTGTGATATAGGGCTTTACAATTAAAATTGAATCGAATCTTTTAGGCAGGGTTGGAGACTGGGTGTAACTTTTATATATTATTTACTTTATTCAGCTTACAAGATGCAAAGTAAACATTCACTTTCTGTGTTGTGATCTAGTAAATGTGATATTTTTAACACTATACTGTAGTTTTATAGGATTATATGGACTACTGTGTTTAATAGCGGCTCTTTCAGACCTTCACCCCCACTGCTGTTGCTGTCGTCGCTGCTCATCTCCATGTCGTCCTCCAGATCATGAATACGCAGATCGCCGCCCCGGCCGCCACCCTTCTTTTTCTTTTTGCCAGATTTCTCTCCTTCATCCTCCTCATCCTCACCACGCTCCTGTTCACGCAGACGCCTCTGGAGCATGATGCTGAAGTGATTCACAACCTTGTTTCTCCTTTAAAAAAACAAAAACAAAAAAACAGATGAAATTGAAACATCGTGAAACAGTGAACTACCAGTGGGCTAGATTTGCCGTATGAATGATAGCTTGGTAGAATGTTCCTATACACGTGGCTGCCGATATTCTATCTTTGATTATATTTTTTTGACATACGAAACTTGACTTGACTGATTTACAGTGTATATTTCCTTTTTACTTTTCTCCAACCCGTCTTTTAAGGCTCTGATAGGACAATTATCCATGTAAGTCTTTGTCAGATGAAGACTCTAACATTATCACAATACATTTAGAGTGCCACAACACTCCAGTTACTAATACTGCACTATATGGAATACGATAGTGTTCCAACAATCTCTCCTACCTGCCCCACTCCTCCTCCGCCTCCTCAGCAGTTAGAGTCCGGTGTTTAGCCAATGGTGTAAAGTTATACCAGCCGTGGACCGGGAAGGCCTCAAATGCACCGTCAGGGCACTGCGTGAAGATGTAGTAGGATGCATTTTCTGTAACACCGCCCTTCTTCACACCCTTGAACCTGACGTACAAAACAGAACACTTTATGGCAAAATCAAGCCTTTAGTTATTCATATTTTGTGTATACTATATCCACCAATAGAGGTGGGCGATATGGTGAAAATATAATTCAATTCAAATTTATTAAGACAAGATCACAATTTCAGTTTGTACACAAAATACTACTGCCATCAGAGTCTTCATAAAACCTTCATACAAAGTATCCAACCCAATGTTCATCATAATACATAGTACTATTTATTTGACTTTTTAAAATTTGGATTCATAAGAACATTGGCATTCTTACATTAACATTACATCTTCCCAGATTAGCAGATCATCATAACTTCATATCACGATACAATCTTTTATCACCATATCACTCTCCCCCATCCACTAATCTATAACTCCAGTAAAGCATTTAGTAAACTGGAAATGACAATAAAAGACAGGGATAAAGAAAATTAACCAAAATAGTCCATAGATAATATAATAATAGTCCAATAATATAATAATAGTCTTACATTATAATAGTCAGATATGATAATAGTCAGATAATAGTCAGATAATATAATAAGTCAGAAATTTATAAGCAATATAAGATAATATAATAATAGACAGATAATATATTAATAGTCAGATAATAGTCAGATAATATAATAATAGACAGATATATAATAATAGACAGATAATATAATAATAGTCAGATAATATATTAATAGTCAGATAATCACCTCTTGCCAGCTTTCCCATTAACTTTGAGAATCCAGGGCTGGTCTTCTACCTTGAACTCTTTCGTCACAATACCAAATTTCTTGCGTCTGGCCTCCTCTCTCTGCTTTTTGCCAAACTCACTACCAGCCGCCCCCTCCGCCGATTCTTCCTCACCATAAATGCGCCGAGCACTCATGTCTCTTTCCATACGAGCCTGGAGAGGAAAGTGTTTAAGTTAATTTATGGTCACACAATGCAAATACCACGAAGAAGTAAAACTACCTGTGTCCATGATGAACAGGCAACCCGGTCTCCTGCATTGAAAGCCATTATATTGTACTTTTTGCTGGTATTTCTAAAAACAAAACACACACAAAAAAAGAGTCCAGAGTGAATGGAATGGATTCATTAAAACACCTGATCAAGAATTTCTATCCACGGCGAACTACCTTCTGTTCCAGTGCATACTCACTTGGGCACTCGTACGATGTATTCAGTTGCTGATGAACTGCTGCTTCCCTGTAAAAGATAAGCCTTATATTTTTAGCTATCACACGATAAACCCATCCTCTGTACAAGAGTTAAACAGAAAACAAACCAGTGAAAACCACAATTACACAAATGCTACAAACCATTAGAAAAACCAAACTTACTAGCGTGGCCATGGCTGTGGTTGATAACTCAGATGTGAGCGCTTCAATATGTCACTGGATAAAGAAAACCATGCCAGTCACAAAGACAGTATAATTTTAACATGCACAAATACATAAATGCATTGTTAATCCATAATGTTTAGTGATTACTAATAGTCTTTACTTGTATTCAGTTATCATTAGCGTCGCTAATACAAAACATAGCTAAAAAACAAGTTCGCTTCAATCAGATTTCCGAAGTGGAGGTATGTGATATGATGTAGGCTAACGTGATTTATTGACATCGGCCTACTAACATGTGGAGGATAAAAACTTAAAATAAAGATAGATTACCCATGAATGTATGGACTTACCACAGAACCGTTTGAACCAGTGGCATCCCTGTTGGATCTCTTCTTCGTCTTCTCTTTGTGAGTCTACTCTAAGGCGCTTTTTGTGTGTGCTGCCTCCTACTGTATGGAGACATGTATTTCTATCATTTGATCATTATGCCCAATAATTAACCACTTTTAAACATGAGATGTTTGTGTTTCTATTTATTCTTTCATAATAAAATGTACACACAGCAAACTGAGCTTAATTTTAAATGCATTTTATTTATTATTATTATTTATTTAATATTTTTTATTGATAATATACAGTATATAACAAATGTACACATTGGTCTACTATAAGCTAATCAGGCATATGTGATACAACAAAAAGCATAATTAATGTATTTTTGTCTAATGAAATCATGTCTGGATTTTATCTTCATATTTCTTTGATTTCCCATTATATGATTCTTATTTAGTCTTATCAATGTCTTCTGAAACTGACGGCACATCTTTCTGTAAGAAACATTAGACAGTAGAACATTTAAATCACGTATACAGTATTTATAGGGAAACCCTGAGGATAAATACAAATAATACATAAAAAGTGCCTAGATTACAATTTGTGTAACTTACAACAGTGTCATCTTGGTTCTTAAATGAACAGGTCAACCATTTAATGTACTCCTCTCGAATCTGTGTAAAATACATAAAGTATGAGAAATGAGTGTGGAAATGCAATAACTGATTATGATAGGCTAATAAAACAAAAGAGTTTGACCTCTTTGTTGAGCACACAGTGGACAATGTAGAGGAACGTGCCCTGCTGAGAGTTGAGAATTATGAAGAGAACCTGAAAAAATAGGTTTGACTGGTACAAGCCGAGAATCCAGGTACAGCCCAGAATGACAAACTGGGCCACGATCTTGAACAAAATTAATCTGCACAGAATTTTAGTTGGTTTAATTATTTATACATTTATGACAAAATATATATTAGTCACTGTCTATGCACACAAACCTTGTATCTTTGGATTGGGAGGCACCACTCTTCATGTTGGCTATGGTGGTTCTCAGACTCCATAAAGTAGCACCAAACAACGAGCAGTTAAGCTACCAGAGGTAATTAACAATGCATGAATTCATGTTCAACTCAGTGGCCAGCAATAGAACAATAATTAAGAAGCCTATAGCCAGTCAAACAGAATAAAACACACACATATCTGTAATAATAAGGTAGTTACCTTAAACAGGCTACATAGAATTTTTTAGAAATATTAAATGAAGCTGATGTGCTTTGTGTGCTTACTCCAAGTATAGTGACCACTGGTCCTGTTAAAGCCCAGTTGAAGTTACGGGTTGTTGACAGCCAGCACCTACGATTGATTCATAAATGCATGCAATAATTCAAGTGAATTAAAAATGTAGCTAGGCATCCATCAATTATCCCAGGTTACTTACGATCCATTAGTGGCACCATATCCAGCAGAGTACACCAATGCTGACACACCTACTATAACAAACGGGACACCATAGCCCACAAAATAAAGCACTAGTCTGGGGAGACCATCTCTCTGGATAACTTGCACCTTAGTGAGTCGGCGGACAAGCAGGTACAGCTGAAATGCTTCCAGCAGCATCCACACAAAACTGGCAACCACCAAGAAGTGGAGGAGCCCTGCAATGACTTTGCAGGCCAGCTGTAGAGACACACGCAAGTATTATCATACATGTACTGTATCTTCAGTCTGTTGGGAGCGTGAGCACATTACCTTCTCATTAACATATCTGTCATTCCACAGCAGTAGTAGCTGTGATAGTCCTAAGTTCAGACACAGATGAAGGCGAGCAGTGTTGTTGATTTTGGGGTTCCAGCTGCACAAGAGGAAGGTCAGAATGGCCAGCGCAATGAAGAATAATCCAATAATCACACAGATCCTGTTGAGCCACTCCAAGAAATCACTTTGTGGGGGAGGCTGAAGAGACAAACAAAAAGGTCAAGGGCCATTTTGTTTAATTTTATTGTAAATACAGAAAATGGAAATGTCTGACTACATCTGCAATCTGGAGAATCAGTGCAAATGTGGAGAGATGAGTGCAGCTGCACACAGTGTAGTTTTCATTGGTGAAAGTCACAGAGCAGCCCTCCACAGACCAACCCATGGAAGTGGTCATGCCCTCATCATCCTTTTCAGCTTTCCAATATACACAAGTCACTAAACCAGATGAAGATTCATCCATTGTCTGGAAAACAACAAAATAAATATAATAACTGTGAAAACAAAATAATAGAAGTTTGTATAGTGCTGGGTGTGGCCTTCCACTGCTTCAATATTAACAGCTAAATGTTCAGAGGACTCTGGCTATATGGCCAATCTTTCCTGACTTTTGGCATGGATGAGGCAAAAAAAAAAAAATACAAAAAAAATACTCAAAGCAGTTCATCTGATACCAACAACCATTCCACATTCAAGTTACTTATATCACTTTCCCTATTATTAGCTTATTTGATGCCAGATATTGATTTGATGGCAGCTGAATTGGTGCCAATAAGGTGGCTAGTGAGGGTATGCCTCACTGTTTTGATTGTAGTACCTTCTTGTGTTGAATGGTGAAGTTGACTGGTTCTGTAATGTTGGTGTTGTTCATTGTGGGTAGAACTGCGGTCACCACATCTGAAAACATCTCAGTCCTATTTTCAGTTTTAAAGTATTGGTGACTTAGCAGACTCTCCATGCCATTCAGTGTCAAAAAAGCAGCTGCTGCAGAACCTAAAGATGTCAACATTGGTGTGAGGAATGGTGCCAAGATAAAGTACCTGCACACAGTTAAACAGACATGCAATCTTGGTCACCATTGTTATTTTGAGCCAATTGGTCCATGTTGATCTCCATGCTGTTTCCATTGGCTGTGAGAGGAAGGTTTTTTACATTGTTTCCTGAGTATCCATACGTTTCTAAACTTAAATCTGCCACAGACAATAAGACAAATTAGCATCTGGTAAGTTGTATATTGTTACCGATAGTGACCATCTCTTACCCACAGCTGAATTCTTAACACTTAATTTTGTCTGGTTGTAAGTTTCGTGGACCATTGTAAACACTAAACGGTCAGAAAGGTCCAGGACCACACTGCCAGTTTCCCCATTTCCAGCACTGGTCACCTCGGTCGACCTAGCACGTGGCCCAACACCAGCAACCTCCTACAGAATATATGCATTTAGTATGGTGTAAGGCTGTCATTTTGATCTAGGGATGATATTTATAGGACTAGAACCTACCATAGTTGCTGAAAAGCTGTTTGCAATGGTCTACAAAACAGAAGAATCACAAGTTTTATAAGTACACCTAAATTCACTCATTGTGGAGGTATTTACTAACCGGGACTGGCACTTCTGTAAGATTGTTTAGTTGGTTGTCAATTTTCCCAAAGAATACATCCTGTTTGGTCTGACCCTATAACACATAAAATAGAGCACAGCAAATAGACACATAAATGAGTAAATACATATAATATAGTGTAGAATGTATAACCTGTAAATAATCTATTAATTTATATGGTTTTGTCTTGCATTATGTTACCTTTTTAGGTGTAATCCGATTCAGGATAAGTTGGATATCTGTCAAATTATTGGACAGAAAAATGAATGGATTATACAGTATATATAAAATCAAATGTATGAATAATACCAGGTTCAAGTAGAAGTTGTATTCTTACTTTCACAAAATGTGACCCCAACAGTCCATATTAGTGCGGTTGAAGGGAAAAATCCTTCTGGACATGAACAGTAAAAAGTACCTGGTACATTTGTGCAAATAGTATCCAAACCACATATACCAGGTGTTTCAAAACACTCATCTATGTCTGTGGAGTCAAAACACAAATCACAACATATCAGTAACACGGCTGTTTACATATTGATTTATGTAACATATGTATTCACCAAGGCACGGGTTAGAATTGCTGGCTATCACATTTGGGTTGTTCAGCCGGTATCCATGGTAACAATTGCAGTAGTAGGATCCAATAGTATTTGTGCAGTTTGAACTAGGCCCACAGATTGTTTCCACATAGTTTTTGAATTTGTCAACAACCTTTGTGAATCGGATGCACTCTTTCATATCTGCAAAAATACACAAAACACAATTTTATTACAAAGCAATAAGTTGTGTATTTAAAAAAAAAAAACGTGTGTTACTGGAAGAAATGATTACATTGTGTTTGTTTATTATTTTCAAACTGAACTTACCTGTGCAGATGTTAGTGATGTTGGGCTTAAGCTCTTCATCAGTTGGTAGGTAACCCACTTCACATGTACAGTCGAATGACCCTACTGTGTTGGTGCAAATCGCATTTGGACCACAGACTGTTTTGTTCAAACACTCGTCGATATCTTTGAAGGGAACAATGGAGAGATTACAAAAAATTCTCATTACTTGTCATTGTTGTAATCTTACCTTGACACGGCGCTTTCTCTTTTTTTAAAAGATGAAATCCTTTGAAGCAGTCACAGTCAAAGCTTCCTACAGTGTTGTCGCAGGTCCCGTAGTCACCACACACATTGTCCAAACACTCATCAACATCTAAAACAAAACAAACAAAAACAATGCATGAACCTGGTGACCTACTGAAACATGTTCTTGTCGTTCATGTACTTTACCTATGCATATGTTTGTACTTGAAAGTGGCAGTGTGCCATTAGTTAGTTGATATCCAGTCGTACAAGAACATGCGTATGATCCATCAGTGTTGAGACAATCTGTGTTTTTGCCACAAAGTCCAGTAGTCGTTGCACACTCGTCAATATCTAAACACACATTTGACCAACAAGATTTTAGTGGATTTTTTACATAAGAACAATCATATCATTTATAAGTCCTATGATATGCAAACGTTTTTCTGAGCGTTTAACCATGTTCTAATGTTGATTCTACATCAAATGCATACTCAAAGTTGTGATTTCTTTCATTCACGCATGTTCGAGGTAATTCAATATGTTGATTAGTCCTCTCCAAGACCTAAAAACATATTCATCTATTTGTAACTAATAGGGGCAAACCACGCCTTTCTAGGAAGTGCTCCTCCCTGCTCCTGCACTGTTAACAAACACAGCCAGAGAAGCATTTTTGCTACCACCATTTAACAACATATCTGATTGGAGTGTGGATAGTGTCAAGGCTTTGTTTATATCACTTTCTCAAGGCTTTGTTTCTATAATTTTTTCAAGGCTTTGTTTATATCCCTTTTTCAAGGCTTTGTTTATATCACTTTCTCAAGGCTTTGTTTCTATAGTTTTTTCAAGGCTTTGTTTATGTCACTTTTTCAAGGCTTTGTTTATATCACTTTTTCAAGGCTTTGTTTATAACACTTTTTCAAGGCTTTGTTTATGTCAGTTTTTTTTTTCTTTTTTTTTTGGAAACACCCAAAAATGTACAGTGGTAATCTAAATGTATCGAAAATAGACTGTGAAATGTATTGTCTTCATCTGTGTTAGTGCTAATGGCCTAATTGTCTTTATATTATTTAGTCTTTCCTGACAAAGTTTACAAATCTTAATCATTTTTTTCAATTAGAGCATTACTATGAAACTAATGTAGGGTCCGTCAGTGTCGTCAGTCAACTTCAGTCTTGACCAAAACTCTCAAATATTGAATAATTATCAGGATTTTAAAAACCCTTTAAATCCCAGTTTGATACGAAGCACACACAAATACACACAAAAAATGAGTTATTGCATTATTAGTGTTTTGTAACAGATTTATAGTGTAAAATTGTATTTTAGAGAAAAACTTTTCAATTTATACATTTTCAGTGTTTTCAGCCATTTCCTCTATTATAGGCCTATGTATAAAATTCAGGCAAAAAATAAATAAATGTAGTTGGTCTGTGGGTGGTTGGGGTGTGTTGGTTTGTGGGGGAGTGATGGGGGTGATGTGGGGTATGTGTATTTGGGACTGGGGGTCTTGTATGTGTTCTTGATGTAGAAATTTTACAATAGCTTGATCATGTTGTAGAACCTAGGACTGACACTTCCAAACATAAAAAAATTCAACTTCAACCTCCTCAACCTCCTGACCCTAAAACCTGTCCCTCTGCACTTTATAGAGATGTTGGGGGCCCCACTTTTAACAATAGTCATATTAGAGGAAATGGCTGACAATAGTGATAAGCACTGAAAATGTTAAATTGGACCATTTTTCTCAAAAATTAAAATGAAACCTATACATCACAGAATGAATGATTATGTTTTTGTGTTAGTAATGGAATAAAAAAAAAGTTATAATGGGAGTCAATGGGACTATTGATTTTACACTATAAATCTTTTGCTACACAAAACACTAATAATGCACAAAATTCAAATTTTTGGGGAATCTTGGACCCTTAATATAATACCCTTGTCCAATAAAATTTTATATATATATATTTTTTGTATATATATATTTTTGCAACATCTTTTCATGGCATTTAAAGGGTTATTTAAATATTAAATAATAAAACGTTTCATTGTTTTGAACAGGTCTGAAGTTGTTTAAGAGAGTTATTGTACTTATCTTTGACTAACTAAATTGAAATGAATCATGAGGGTTAAGAGAAAATTAAAATTAACTTATTGTTAGTAAATTGGTATTGAAGATGCAGACTAAAAATGGGGATCCAGTTATGTAGTAAAGAAGAGTAAATGCGCTATAATAACAATAATAATGGTGATTTCTCACTTGGCCCGTTACTGACAAAAACAAACCAACAATCTTATCTTATTAATTATTGGCCGTGAAAACAAATGGACATTAATTTACCAGTACAGCCATAAGATTCTGAAGTAGGTTTAACGGTTGGTAGCATTTCATATCCAGACATACACTCACAGCCACCCCCAGAGACGCACTGAGCTAGTGTCCCACAGGAATCTGCTGTGCAATCAAAATGATCTGAAAAGAGAAAGAGGTAGAAACTAGTCAGAGAGTGACAAAAACAAAAAGATAAATAATTAAAATGTAGTCTTACATGTGATGAAGCCCAAATTTGCAATTGGAAATGATTTTGCATTGTATATATAAAATCCCCCAGGACAGAGAGCCAGCTGCATTGTAACTTGGTAAGTGTTACATGATGCAGTATTTGCAAATGCAGTCCCTTGTACCGTTGTGTTACCACTTGGGTAGACAAAGGGTACATGGAAGTTCCTTATGGTGCCTCCACGATTAATGGCATGGCAAACATTAACCACTCTGTCTCCACCAACTCCTGTGAAGCGTAACCAGAGCCCTGCAAGGTTTTGGTCATCATTTGGAAAACCTTCATATTTAGTGGATGTAAAGGCAAAGTTTCTCCAAGGGTCATTGATGGTGGTGTAGGTATCACATATAGTACCTGTATAAAAAAACCCGTCTGGGTGAGAATAACAAGGCATAAGTATTCATATATATGCAAGACTGTACATACCATTGGGAAGGGAGTTGCCTAAATGGAAAAATAAACCTAGTGAAGAGAAAAACAGAAACAAACAGACAAAAACAAAACTGATGAGACTATGGTCACATATTATAGACTGTGAATGCACAACACCCAAAACAGACCAGTCATTTTCAACAGAACCAATCCAATAATAAGGATCTAATAGAATAACTCTATAGAATAACTATATTTATTAAAAGACAGAAAAATAACAACTTGCCCAGCAGCAGTGAGTTGACGAGGCAGTTCATTGTGGTGGCTTCTAATCCTAAAGAGACTGATCTCACCAATGCACTGCATATGTATATTTTTGACATTTGCTTAACATCCAAAAATTGTTTTTACAGTGATTTGTACCGATGCAAAAATTAATGCAAATGTGTCTTAAGATGGGACCTGCCTTTAAGAATGGTGCTTTATTTTATACCATGGAAAATAAGATAATAAATGTGGTATTAAGAAGAATTTAGCAATAAATGAACTGAGATTAAATATGTATATGCAGAACTGTTCATCGCTGCTGTTCATAATTTCCAATACATATTTTAATGTATTAAATAATGTTATTAATTGCACAATTATTATAAAGTGCCAATATTTTGGCTTTACATTTAGCCATCAGCTACAATAATTAAACATATCCAAGCAGTAAATTTGGAGCGTGAGGACTTTGCAGTCACATATTCTGTTGTCTTTGAAGGAAAATGGTTGACTTTACATAGTTTTGTATATAGTTTTACATGCACATGTATTTCTAAGAACTAGTCTTTTTTAAATTGATAATTAACTTCCTGACATACGGCACATCAAAACACCATTTTTAAAGCCACAGACCATTCTAGATTTTCTTCCTCTCCAAACACTTTTGAAAATAGAAAATATTCCTCTGTGGTAGCGAGAACACTTCATGTTGTCTGTGTTGTCTCACCCGAGTTGATTACTCAAACACAAACTTGCTTTGGGTTTCTGTCAGCTTTTTGGCGCCACTTTTTGTATGTCTCAAGAACTGCATAATCTATGATCATGTTTGACATTACTTGGTATCTGCTTAACTGAGAAAATAGTCACAACTCTCTTCTGCACACAATGAAGGCCAGAGACTACTAATAGCACCAGCAGTATCCTCAGTGGCTAAAGGCAGCTTTGCCAACATGCCTCTGTCAGACCATAACCTAAGCAGATGGCCCACTCCCATTCCCATCTGTGCAGTGTAGAGTTTAGAGTGCCATTGAATGACCGGTTTGGGGAAGAGAGAGAAAATACTGCCCACTCTACTCTTCCAATCATCTGCTAGCTTGGCTAACTTTGTTCTGACTTCCAAAGTTAACTTTGTCTAAACTACTAAAAGTCTGTTGTTTTTTCTCATTTGTATGGCGACTCAACCACATATGCTTTTAACTTATAATAACTTTAACTTATTTTGAGAGTTCAAATCCTGCACATTCTAGACCTGCTAAATTACAACCTCTTAGGATCATGGATTCTTGAGCTGACCAACTACGCTCTCTATAGAGGGAGTCTGCATGCCCTCCTGGTTTCATCCCATCCATCCATCTTCTTCCGCTTATCTGGGGCTGGGTTGTGGAGGCAGCAGTCTAAGCAGAGATGCCCAGAATTCC
>JAVQKC010046774.1:0-11475 GCA_036025475.1 Philypnodon macrostomus
TAGTTTTAGGGAATTTTACAAAATTTGGCAAAAACATTCTTCACAAACATCCAGACAAATCAAAAAAGTCAAATAGACCCTTCCCATGTTTGTCATGGTTTGGGGGTGAGGCCTCTTAATTGCTCGATAACAATATTAAAACCCATAGAAATCGCACAATGTCTGATTAAGGTGCCCATTGGTGACAGTTGTGGCAGACGTATGGGGCAGATGTATGGGGTAGATGTATGGGGCCGTTTCTCTGATATACCCCGACAGCACAGGCCTAGTTTAGTAATGGATAATCTAAAACATCAGTTAAGAAGTCCTTGGTTGGCTTCATGTGGTTCAAATCTTGTAAAAAGAGAATGTCTTTCACAATGTATCCTCCTAGTTAAAAATACATGTCTATGCTTGTTAGTCTAAGGGCCTTTGTATGCTTCATTGTTTTACTTCTCAACTGTCATATTATAGTATTTCTCATCAATAAATTTTTTTAACTCTTGTACAACTAGATGATGGTGGACATGGATGGGAAACAGACGTGGAAGGACTGTGCTGATGTCTCAGGACTGAGGCTGCCGATGGGCTACTACCTCGGCGCTTCATCTGCCACTGGTGACCTGTCAGGTTGGTGTATTGCATTCAATATCTCATTCTTCATCAATGTGTGTGAAAATAACATATGTACTTAAGGGTGGGTGATATGAAAAGAATATCATGATTTCTTACACAGAAGACTTACAGTTAAAATGACGGTGAAGAGCATAAATTAATGCACTGTAGCACATTCCAACCATCTTCCCAGATTAGCAGATAATCATAATACAATCTTTTATCGCCATATCACCCACCTCCCCAGACACTTCCTCCACTTATTCCGTGGGGATTCCAAGGTGTTCCCAGGCCACCCGAGAGATATAATCCCTCCCGCGTGTCCTATAGGTCTTTCCCAGGGCCTCCTCCCCCCTGGAGATTAACAAAACCATAATGACCATTTCAATTATAATTTAACTATAATGGAGCCAATTATAACACAAAATTCAATATTTATTGTCACTACATTGATTTAGTTTAGTATTGTGTCATTGTTTTTCAACTAAAATATTACTACAACCTGTGCAGTTACTAATATTCTGATTTGTTGTAAATTGAAAGCCTGTTTAAGGAGAACTAAATAGTAGTTTTACTTACTTATACTTAAATAAAATCGTTCAATGGTGTAATGCGTTAAGTGTTCTTTGTCTGCTTGACTTGGAAAGATGTGAGTTTGCGGTACTTCAGTACCACACACACAGGCAGCCTTTGTGAGGCTGAGGGCTACACTGGAGTCAGCCTCAGACAGACTTTTACAGAACGAGAGTCCACAACAGGTTCAGACTTCGTGTTTTTGATACTAAACTTAACAGGTCAAAAAACAAGTACTAAAGCTTGATTTATTTTAAGTATGATTTGCAGCAAATGGCACAACACAAACATATATTATAAATAAAGTATATATTAATCACCTCTAGAGACATTTTTTACAGACTGTGATTACACAAGTGCGCATATTATAACTCAGAGACCAGAGAGTTGCGTATGATCCACAGGGAGCTGTTGGGACTTTTCTTTAACATGAGTGAGAATTGTCAGAAAAATGACTTTGAGGCTTCACAGAGCTTCTGAAAAGTATATTGTTACTCCATTCTTCAGTGTATGCTGACTTGTGTGTTTTGTAGACAACCACGACGTGATCTCAATGAAGGTGTACCAGCTGACAGTGGAGCGGGCGTCTGACGAAGAGGAGGAGGAAGAAGAGGTGTTGCTGCCCAAAGTGGACAACATGGACCAGTTTCACGGTACCACCAGAGTATTGTTTTCTAGAGTTTTTAGTTCTCATGTTTAAAAGTCACACTTAGAAATCAAGCTAGAAATGGTGCACTTACAGGCACTGGACACTTTATTAGTTTACCTGCTGGTGAGCATCAAGCCAATGGATTCAGCCATGCACAGTATGTGTTTTAAAGGTCCTATATTCTGCAAAATCGACTTTTCTGAGCTTTTAACCATGTTATAATGCTTTAACAAATAGTTAGGAAAGAAGGATAGCTCTTCCCTGCTCCTGCACTGTCAACAAATGCATCCAGAGAATCGATGGAGCAGATGTGTTTTTCAGCTGTGAGGATGTAACGGCTTTGTTTATGTCCCCCCCCCCCCTCCCGGGCACAAATAGTTTGGTCCTGACTTAAAGAGACAGGCGCCTAATCCGGGCGTATGTTATGGAGTCAAAGTTGAAGCACCACAAAACCGCTTGTATTAGATAAATATTGTGTGTTTGATGTTGCCTGTGAAATGTGAAAAAAAATCATAATATAAGATCTTTAAACCACCCCCCTGGAGGTCAAACTAGACATCAGAATGAATAAGGAATATTAAGTGACTTTGAACATGGTGTGGTTGTTGGTGCCAGGTGGATTTTTTGAGTATTTTAGAAATTGATGGATCTACTGGGATTTCTACATTCAACCATGTCTTGTTTTTATAAAGAATTAACAACAAAAAACCCAGTGAGTAGCAGTTCTGTGGGTAAAAATGTCAACAAAAGCTTATGTTGACTTTTTTATTAGGTATAAGGTCTTCCTAATTATGTGGCCAGTCTGTAAATGCATACCAGCAGTTACTTGACTTAAGGTGAGACACTACAGGACATTTTCTTTTGGCCAGTTTGGTCTCTTAACAGAGCATCTTTCACCTGGAAACAATGGAAATGTCCAATCTACGTATTAAAGTCTTTATATTATAACATTTATTTAATCTGCATCACAGACTTCAAAGGCCATTTTCTCAAAATGTGTTTTTTTCCTCACACTCTGACCCAAAGATCTCTACTTAAATTAGCATCTACAGAGACCAACTTTTTCAGTCTTGTACAACAAGATTTTTAAACTTTTTACAAAAAGATTGGTTGATATCTAATTGGATTTATATATATTTATTATAACTGGATTTATTGAGGTTTTAACCCCCAAAAACATGGTGAAGGTTTTACAGATTTTTCTACATAACTCAAAAACCTTTGGTCAGTTTAAACCTGGCTCTATCCATCATTGAGAACTTTTTCCTGGAAAAAGGTCATGGTAATTTTTACACAAAAAATTTATAATTTTCAAATGAAAACATGAAATGACAGAAACCTTTCAATATTTTTTTTTTCTTACATTTATGTCGGTAATCTACAGGAAAAGTTTCAAATGGATATCGCTAAATTAGAATTTTTTTTCCCTATTGACCTGCAGTGTCTCGCCTAAGTTGGAAAAAAAAAAACACTTACTATTTTATACCAAGTCATGTAAAATGATCATATTTTTTTTCCCCAGTTGACGTTGAAGAGGAAGGCATGAGCGGTTTTCAGATCTTCTTCACAATCCTGTTCACCATCTTGGGTCTGGGCGTGCTCTGCGTGGTCGGGCTCGTTGTCTACGGACGCTGGAAGGAAAACAAGCGCAAGCGTTTCTATTGATGCGCAATCTAACTATAGGTGTTCAGCATATGACAAACATCCTAAAAAACTGCAATAGCTGATTCAAAGTAATCGGGTCTAGAGCCACTGAGACACAGGCATTTTGAAATATACTGTATGTGGAAGTATTTTCTAAGAGTATTGTGCCCTGATTGACTGAGATTTGAGTGAGCTACATACAAGACAAATGGAAAGTTTGAGATCAAAATAATTTAATAATTTATTTTCTTTTTCTGGCCACATGGTGATGCCAAAGCACACCAACCACAGGGTTATTACTAGGAATTGTATTGGCTTTAGTAGATTACATTTTCTTTCGGTAGCGTAAAAAAAAACTACCAGGCATAACATTATGACCACTGACAATACACCAACTTTTTATTTTACCAAAGCTTCAGAGTTTGTGTGATCCTAAATGAGTTGTTGTGGGGTGAATGAAGCTTCCTTGCTAGGATGAATGTCCCTGGAAGTCTTGGGTCAAGTCACAGGTCTCACCAAAACCACAAATTGCTTTTAACAGGCTTTTACAGAGAGAGCTCCAAGAAAAAAAACGATGCAAAACTGAGGCAGACCTGGTGTTTTTGTGTTGAACAGGACCTTTATGATCGTCTAGAGTCTATATATAAAGTCTATATTCTTTGTGTTTTTTTCTGTGGACAGTGTTATTCTCTGAAACTGAAGGACTGTGAAGTTTGACCAAAACAGTGAAAAGTTGCATAGTCCCCTTTTAATAAGAAATTCATTCTTCATCATGGCCCATTTTTTGTGGGTGGGATATATTTTGCCCTCAAAGTTGATGTGTTAAGTAGAGATGGAACATTTGACCCACAGGCAAAAAAGGAAGATTCATAACACTGTAATGAGGACTTCAAATCCACCCCGATCACATGACCACATTTGGAAGTTTGGAAATGTGTTCTGCTGTAATTGTAATTGACCACTAGATGTCACTGGTAGCCAGTTAATGACATTTGGAAGAGTCCGTCTTTCTGAGCTGCAAATCTTTTTTCAAAACAATCAGGAAAAGACCTTGAAAGCTTCTCAAAGCTTGTGGCGGCTAGATCAGTGTCCGAAAACTAGCCAGGCCCTCTCAGCCCCAACACCTGCTGCACAAACGTATCAGTATTATTTTGTTCTTCAGATTGCTTTAAAACCCATGGATAAATGTTTACGGTTTCATTATATTCCAAAAATAACCTTGCTGGAACTCACAGCAGGCTAACAACTTGGCAAAACGCTCAGAGCATCTCCAAAACGGCAGCTGGTCAGTTGGTCATAATCTTATCTGATTTGTATTCGCCAAAATCTAGCCTGTGAAATTGTGCACTGTGACATTTTTCCGATGTAGCAAACGTCCACTAGACAAACTTGGCTTTTGTTTTTTAAGCCTCGACTGAAAGGGCACTGGAAGTCATCTGCTAAAGCCAATACACCTTTAATTAACAGCCTAGGGATGCACAGATATGGAATTTCTTGACTGATGCCAATATTTAAATTACAATTTAGTCGATACCGATATTCTGTAAACATGTTTTAGTAAACTGTTTCTTGAATCTAAGAACTCTACATATGAGTAACTGCTTTAAGTGTATTCATTCATCCATAAATATTAGTGTTACTTCATGTTGCCATTCTAAAGTTAGACTTTTTGAATGGGCTTTTCCTTCTCTGACCGTTTCTAAACCCAAACATTAGAAGTTATCCTTTCAGAGCAACAGGTTAATATTAGTTAAAAATGTCATGATCGGCCGATGTTGAGCTGATATATCTGTGCATCCCTCAACCTCTTTAAAGCTGCACTACCTGGTATTTTGACTTAGAACAAAAATAATTATTAGAATTATTCAATCAATAGATCAGCATACCAGAAGTCATGTGAGAAGAAAATCTACTCTGAGACCCTCTGTGGGCTCTATTATTAGGGTTTTTTGTTTTTTTTAACCAGACACTCGCTTCCACAGGACAGGAACAGGATTGGTCAATACGTTGGAGGAATAACGTGAGAATAATGTGAATGAACCGCTTTTTATTGGCATACTTGGTTTGTGTGAGACTGTGGCAGAGGGAAGAGGAGCACAGTTTCACAAAATTAGGCAGTGCAGCTTTGAAAGGACAAATTCTAATGAAACTGCTCTCATGACCGGTTGCCACTGCAGACATCTCATTGCACTGAAATGTATTACGCCACTCTATATTGTGAGTGCTGTCTAAAGTGCCTAACCAGGACCAACATATACAAACAGCATTGTAATGAAGGAATAACTTAGTGGAAATGACTTGAATTGAGTTTGATCATTTGGCTTGTTTCAACACATTTCAGACTAGTTTCTTTTTTTTCCTGTCTCTTTCAAGCTGAATCATCTCCCAGTGGATTAGGGAAATGTCGCTTGAAATGGCAACCATATGTTGTTACACTGGCACATCAATTTAACCTTGCTGGATTCTCGCGAGGTTTGTACTTTTACAAACTCACAAAAATCTATCTTGTGATGATCCAGCTGAGACTGAACCACCGGTGGTCCAGCCAATCATGTGGCAGTATTGCTGTGAGTGGGTGGGCCCGAAAACAACAAGCCTATTAACAAAACTTTAGCAACATGGAGACGTTAATAAACATAGTGTATGCTGCCATAGCTTTACAAAAACATTCAAAACAACCCAGCAATAATTTATTAAATGAATTCACAAATTTAGCAGTTCCTTGTTTGACTACATCATATCAGTCAATGTTTTGCACTTCAGCCAATCACCTCCCTCCTCTTTCTGAACATATTCTACTGGAGCAGACCCAGATCAATAATGTGTAGATCTCTGAATAGCAGAGTGCTACACTTGCCAGGTTATTATAAATTAATTGATTAAAATTACATTGAAACAAGTCAAATAATAAGTAAATACTTCATTAGTTAGAACGTCTCAGTCTTCTGAGTTCAAGTCATTTTAACTAATCTAGATATTCTTCGCAGTGAACTTTATGAAGATGGTAGCTCTATCCAAAAATCTCTCCATTAAGTCAATATCCCATCATTTTCAAAAAAAATATATTTCAAGTGGTATTGTGTTGAAAGAGTGAGTGAACACGAATACATGAACAAGAATGTAAATCATTGTTTTGTGGGAGTGAAACTGGTCAAATGTGTGGTGGTGTTTTTTCAGCTAGTGCCTTGACTGCTGTTGTCTACTGTACCTCAAAACCTGTAGCTAAAACAAACAAAAATGGCCTATTCTGTCATTTGGCTTAGTTTGAAGTCTTTTCGAAAGCTATTTTTGAATGCTGTGATAACGTTTAGCTTTTTCTCCTAATAACTTTATTTTCAGGCTGAACGGGTAGCGCTGCTGCATCTTAAGAGATTAAATCTGTTGCCAAATCGACTCACAATCTCAAAAGAAGTCTGCTTGCCCTCCCTGTATTACTGTAGGTTCCCTCCAGGCTTCCTCCTTTCTTTCATGTGTGAAAAAAATTGGTGAAACAACATTGACCCCTAGTAAATATTTGCCTGGCATTGTGTAGCCCACTTAAGGCCCATAGGTTGCAAGAATAAGTTGAAAAAAGTGATTGAATGCTCCTAATAAAGCACTAATTCTTATTTTTCTACTTATGATTGACTATTGATGATTGCCCCAACGACTATGGGCCTTAAGTAGGATGTTGTATCATATTCTTTTTAAATATAGCGCTTCATACAGTGGAACAAAAGACAAAAATGTGTTCTTTGGAGACTGGCAGTCGTTAAATGTTAAGACATTGAAATGCTTGAAAAGTAAAATCATTTGTTGAAGAATCACATTTGTTAACATTGTTTAATTTTCGCTCTGTCAATTTGTGAACATTTTATTGGACAAATCCCATGCTGCAGCACCCTGTTACTATCATCAATGTGTGTTTTTAATGTATTGTCCAGTATGTCTATCAGAAAATAAGCCATTCACTGTTTTGTCAAAGCCATTTTAACCACCTGTTAATTTCATTATCTTTATTCAAGGGTTATCTTTCCCAAATGCGTGAGCTGGTAATGATCATATTGTGATCTTTTTAACTGACTGTGACAAACTCATCTGTAGGTAATTATTTAAATTCAAAATGTCACCCCTTTTTCCTAAATAAATTTTTTCTTACATGATCTTGCGTTGTGAGGTTTTCATTACGCTCTGATAGAGGATGTAACTTTTAAGTCAGAACCACTCCTTCCTGGTTTTGGTCTTGTTGAGTACATTCAACAGGACCAAAACCAGGAAGGAGTGGTCCTGTTGAGTACATTCTGGTATCCTGGTTTCGTCCTGGTTCAGACATGGCTTGGCCTGGATTTGAAAGCTGGTTTAGGCTTTGTTTATTCCTAGTCTATAAACTTGTGTGTGACTTTTTAGCGTTATGTCTGGTGTCTCTGATCGGTTTTCTATACATCGATAAACAGTTATGATTAGCAGGGCTTGACATTAACTTTTCTGCTCACTGGCCACTGTGGCTAGTCCTTTTTAAAAGTTACTAGGCAATTATTGTTTTCACTAGCCAGAAATGTATATCTTTTTGAATGTTTTCATGTTAATACATGTTTTATTGTATTTCGTAGATTTTTTATTTATCTTAATGAATCATTACAAAATACTTTAACGTGGCACCAGGAGATCCTCTTCAGTTAAAATATAGTATGTTTACATAAAATCTAACCGGCCAAAGTGGCTAGTGAGAATAAAAGTGCTACTAGCCAGAATTAAAATCTACCAGTGTTTGGCTAGTTGTTTAGTGTTAATTTCAAGCCTTGATGATTAGTAAAGTTTTAAGTCCTGTCCAGTTATACGCCTACAATGCTTTGAGTGTGAAAACACATTATTTTAATTTAATATAATTTGGCTATAGAAAGGAAAATCGTGCCATTTATATAGATTTTATCCAATTAGAAACCCCAAAATATAGATGTATAAATGTAGAGCCCACAGTGTCGTGAGTTTGACTCCGGCTCACGGCGGTTTACCCAATGTGGGGAGAGCCCCACTCTTCTCCCTGGTTTCCTGTTTATCTACTGTCCTGTCAAATAAAGCTGGAAATATCTTAAAAAGAAACACAAAATAGAGCCACATTTCCTCCAACTAAACGTGTAATATAATACTAACAGTTAATCTATGTTGTTTAGTGTGGAAAAAGTGAAGAGGAGAGCTTCAACAACAGGCCAGTGAATAGGTCAGATGTGTCTGCAGTGGAGTGGCCTGCTGTTGCCAAATCAAACACTGCTGTCACACATATAAACAAGACACACAGAGGGACATCGTCAGTCATTTGTAAGTATTCAGTCAGTATTGATATGAATCGGGTGTTTTAGTCAACCTGGCAACCATTTTACACTTTTTCATCTTATTGAGTTTGTTGTTATATAATATATAGTCTGCAATGGATCGATCCTGTGTCAACTGCCTGAAATCCTTGGTCTTATTTCTCAACTTCCTGTGCTGGGTAAGTCACAACACTGTATAAAGCAGATAAAATGTGTACTTAAAGACATTGTTTATTGTTCAATTATATGTGCTGTATTATAGTTTTCTTGGAAGGACAAATGATACAATATTTTCCCATGTTTGCTCACATTTTAGTTTATGTGCCTAAAAAAAGTTGCCTACTTTGTAAATGAGAGATTTATTGAGTTAAAGTGTATTGTGTTATTTTAGAGGCTTTTTAAATGGATGTTTTTAATGATAATGTTTCAGATCAAAACACAACATTTATGCAATCTATCTTCCATAACACATTTACTTGAACAGTGACTGGAGTGTCTCCAAAATTGTAGTTAAAGGTATAAGTAGAATAATGTGCATTTTTACTGTGCATTAGAACTCTACAAATTAGGCACACTGAAAAAAAATCATATATAGGCCTAGCCTAATATTCATACGTCTGGGGCTCTCTGGGACCTAAAAACAACCAATTGTAGATCTTGGGGGTAAGACTATTATAGGTTGATTGAGGTAGCTTCATCTGTTATTGGTTTAGCCAGCTGCGTAAATCTGGAAGTATACCTTAATAAGGAAGTGCTCTGTTGTACGCATTAGCTCTGGTGCTAACTAGTTGGACAATGACTGAGAAAACCAAAGAAAACTGTACATTTTTTTAATGGATTTGTGTTATATTTAGAGATTCTGATGCTAATCGCGATTAGCATTGATGCTAACGGTGCTCTTTGAGTGCTAATAGTTACACTAATCGAGTGTGTTGCCAGTGCTGTTGAAGACTGTCCAAATGCTTTAGCCAGCCTTTTAATCAACAATTGATTCATTTAGGCTCTATAATGTATAGAATATTAATATGATCTAAAGTGTCACGTTAACCTTGCTAAATTTTTTATCTCAACTAGGACCATATAGGCCTAATGCCCATATTTTCTTGTCTCTGTCAGCTGTGTGGTGCGTTTGTGGTTGCGTTTGGTGAGTTCATGATGATGCACTCTATGTTCGGCTCTCTCGTGACCACGTTTTGGCCCATCTTCCCGGCCAACACTCTGGTGGTGACGGGCACCATCGTCACCTGTGTGTGCTACCTGGGCATCCTGGGAGGGTTCAAGGAGAACCGCTGCATGCTCATCACTGTAAGGACCACTCAAATATTAACGTTAATATTCTGAAATATTCCATTATGGACCTATTTATTTGCTTACTTTCCACATCTGACATTTACTGAATCTAAGCTACTACTAGACCCTCCATGGCCACTTTATTAGGTAGATCTTGTGCATAATAAAGTTGCACCCAATGTTGTCTTCTGCTGCTGTAGTCCACCTGCTTTGTGTGTTCAGAGATCTGCAGGTCTAAAGCTAGACTAGACTAGAAGTCTGGTCTAGAATTGGAACACACCGATATAAAGACCGAACTGGGTCAAAATAACCACAGTTTGAGAATCACTGCTCTGCCTAATAAAGTGGCCAGTAAGTGTTTGGTGATTTAATCTCATCTCTCTTTGATGTGTCCAGTTCTTTGTGCTGCTGTTCATCTTGATGCTGGTGGAGTTGGCCATGGCCTGTGTGTTCTTCGTCTACAGCAGAGAGGTATATTCACACTCCCTGGCCAAAAAAAAAAACGCCTCCTGGATTTAACTACGCAAATAAGTAAGACCCTCCTGTAGTTGGTCAGGTCTAGGTTCACCAACATCATGTGACCAAAGAACGAGGTCAGCTGACTACCTGAATGGCCAGGTAATTCCATCATGGATTTTTCTTTCTTCACTGATGGGCATATTCCAATATGACAATGCCAGTATGCATCTCAACTCAAATTGTGAAAGAGTGTTTCAGGGAGCACTAGACATAATTTTCACACATGGATTGACCACCACAGAGTCCAGACCTCAACCCCATTGAGAGTTGGGATGGGCTTTTGTTCAACTAAATGTTCTTTGGTCCGACTAAATCCAACGAAGAGTCCAAGTAAATATATTAGTGTCTGATCTTTTTTTGTGGTGACTTTTTGGGGGGCCAGGCAGTGCACACACACGATATATCTATCTTTAGTCCCCCCCCCCTCTAATTGATTGTGTATTATTGATTCTTGTAGATTCCCACATACTTTGAGACAGACCTAATGAAAAGCCTGGTGATCTACAGAGAGTCCAGACCAGAGGCCACCAAGACTCTCATCAAAGACTTTGACGCTGTTCAGCACCTGGTAAAATATTCTCAATAAATTATTAACTCCGCGTGATGGTGCAATTCCTGACAATGTATAGCTAAGGGTGGGCAATATGGTAAAAATTAGGGATGCACTGATATGAAATTTCTTGGATGATACCAATTTGGCCGATACCTATTTCGATACTGATATTTTGTAACCATGTTTCTTTCTCAAAACTAAAAAATCAACATATCAATATCTGCTTTAAATGTATTCATAAATCCATAATCCATCCATCCATCCATCTTCTTCCGCTTATCCGGGGCCGGGTCGCGGAGGCAGCAGTCTAAGCAGGGACGCCCAGACTTCCCTCTCCCCAGACACTTCCTCCAGCTCCTCCGGAG
>JAVQKC010046794.1:0-10245 GCA_036025475.1 Philypnodon macrostomus
TCACACAACCACATTCATTCATAGGCAATGTGAGTTAAGAGTCTTGCCCAGGGACACAACGACAGTGTGCGCTCGGACGGGGACTCGAACCACCGACCCTCTGGTTGAAGGGCGAGCACCTACCCACTGCACCACTGCCGCCCCCAAGCAGCTGAAAGAAAACTTCATGCATTTTGAAAAGTGTAAAACATGCTCATACCTGTACTGCTTTCTGTCATGTAACTGAGAAAACAGAACATGATTTTAATACGTACGTAATAGTTTAAGTTCACAAAGAAGTAATGTAAGAGTAATCTCACCATCTGATGTATGTTTTTGAATCCTTCAACACACTCTGAAGAAATTATGTCGACGACCATCCTATAGATGAACAAATAACACATATTATACTCAAAGCGGTCAAGAATACAATTCAGTAAATACAAAGTTAACTTCTTAAAACATATTTCTGGGGCTGTAAATAGGTACAAATTTTGTGTTTAAATATTATAATTCAAAGTGTACTTGTTGGTCTGAAGGCCCAGCTTATACAGAGCATGAGTGATCTCTGCACATGCCAGAATGGCCCCATGGCGGTTGTGGAGGTCAATCCCGACTGCTTTAGGCAAGAGTTGTGGCAGCACTAAAACCAAAGAGGACAATAGGATGATTTATACAGAGAGACTACTTAACTTTGTATTCACATTCACATATCTTCTATGGCCCAAGGTATATAGAGAATCTAAATTGTTTAGGGTACCTGTTGTTGCCATATATTCAGGTGCTTGGGGAGTCAGGTTGTGGAGAGCTTTGGTCGCTAGTTCTCTAATGACGCTATAAAATGACATGAATAATGATCATAGTGTTAAGTGAAATATGACAAAGATATAAAAATGATATTTAGTGACACAGTACTTACCCATCCCAGTGATTTATCTTCAGTTCTATTAAATGGTCAATTAGGGATTTGGTATACTCTGGGAAGCTAGCTGTGTACACACTGTAAAAGCAAAAAATATTATTCCGATATTTTAGGTAAAGATAATGTATGACAGTGATGTAGTCATTACATACTACCGAGCAAATGAAGCTCAAGCTGTTATGGTTTACTTTACTATAATGTAATCTAGAGTACCTGCACCCTCAGAGTTTTGTGGTATCCAGTACCAGTGTAATTTGAATGTATAGTACTTTACCTTATGTTCAAATAGCAGTTGTTTAGATTCCCAACTGCATAGTAATCTGCTGCAGTTAAAATGTCTATTCCATGAGGGAAGGTCCCCTGTAAAAACAAGAGCAATTTAGAACAGTTTGTGTGGATATACAGTAGATGTCATTTTGCTTCAAAGGCTTTTATCGACATGTTCAAGCAAGACATGAATAATCAAATAAACTTATCCAAAATCACAGTAATTCTATTAGTCATATTGTATAATAGGTAGTAGTCAATACTGCGGTTACAAACCTGCCTGCCGACATTCTCCTGGAAGGCCGCCTGGAACAAAATGGGACATAAAGTTGATTCCTGATGTAGCTGTATTTTTCATGAAACGTAATGGGTGGACGTGGAGTGGAAAACTTACAGACGCAGCTCGACGACAGTTCACATTTCGATCAAAGACAGCTGTGATCAGCAGAGCACTATAAACAGAGAATGGTGAAAATGTAAAGACCCCTTTAACTTATGGTACTTATAAACATTTAAAAAGTGATGGAGGTTTTACAGTGTCTGCACTGCATATGCAGCACAGGAATATGACCATGTTCTCTCTACATAAAGCAGGCCTGCAGCTAGACTGTTTACTTACTGGCCTATTGGCTTTTGGCCTTGGAAACAAAACCACTCCTGAGTAGTCTATGATTTATATCTGCAGCTGCTACTATTAAAATGTATGACTGTATAATTCTGGGCATAAGTGTGTGCCCGCGAGTCACTTAGTCGCACATTTACAAAAGTGAGTTTTCTGTAATTGTCATCAAGCTGTGACAAATGGAGCAGGAACCAACTTGTCTAAAAAGTGCTGCCAAACAGCGACCGAAACCTACAGCAACATCAGGCGAAACCTGGCAATCCTGAAGACTGCAGGGCGGGTGTTGTCGCGACTGCTCTGATAATGGTACTCGCAGGGGTTCAAACTGACACTGCAGAGCTGGTCTGCACAGTCAGGACCACAGGCCCATACACGCACATATGAGAGGAGAGATCATGTAGGAGGCAAGTCGTTACTATTAACAAAGAGTCATAAGTCACAGTCGGACAGGGTATACAGGCCTCTTAGCTGACTGTAGGCAATACTGTTATTCCTGGCACTGTACTACCTATTTTTTATCACAACATTCAGTTATTTTAATGTGGTGTTCAAATTACCAACGAATCAACTAATAAATAATAATAAACCTGAAAAACTCAAAATCTCAACATCTCAACAGCACTGATCAAATTATATAGAAGTAAATACACTGTGCGTGTTTACTACAGACATGTAATGGCATAGAAAAACTGGCCTGAAGAAGCTAAAAACTGTCCATAGGCAGTCGAATATACAAATACCAAATTTGAATACTTTTAATTTGAACTTCAATATTGTACCAAAACTTCAGTAGAAGCTTTAAGTTGAAAGAAGGAAACCGTTACCTCGCAAGTTGCATGACAAAAGGCCTGAGCTCTTTAGGTTCATAAGCCCTGGCGAATGACCAACACACATAACAGGCAGCATCTCGCACATTGGAGCCAACACTGCAGGCTCCACGCTTCTCTTCATAGGTCAGGGACTTGATGATGAGAGGCACAACTAAAAACATGCAACAGAAACATAATTACAAAACAAAATCAAAGAGAACAAGAAAAATATATAAATGCATATATTATTGACTGCAGCTCAATGCTTGTGCTTGCTGCATAATAAAATGGCAGTTTATCCATTTTTAGTGGCATCTGAATCCAAACTTGTCACATGCCAAAGCATGCTCAAGTTAGTGCCTGCCTATCTTGTCCTCCTTTTCCACTGTGGGAAAGTAGTCGAGTAATCGCCTGCTTCTGCATCTGATGCAAGAGGAGGCACTAAATTATCAACCTCCTATTATTTAGATAGAAATATATATAATATAATGATTTAGAAGAAATAAGGTTAAATTTTTGGATATGTATAAACTACTGTGATATTTTTATTGTGATTATTGTGATAGTAAGGTGTCAAACAGAAACATGAGCATGGTGTGTTTATTTCCAACAAAAATGGTGTCTGAAGAGTAAATGTAAACATTGAATGATATCTGCGGTCATTACCCTTCATGTAAATCATTGCTCCAGGCTTGACTAATATCAGGTACATCACTGTCGCCTGAAGGCCATACTGTTTTGGTTAAAGCCCCACCCACAGTGAGTGAACACCTCAGAAAGGAGAAGTCACCACACAACTAACATCACTAACCGCGGTGCACACATGTATATCGCATGCTAAAGCCTTCCTAAAAACAGCAAACATCCTCCTAAACCCAGATACAATTGTCAGCTACTGAGTGTACAGCGGCTTTAGGACAACATCATCGCTACAACCAGAGCAGGTAAGACGATTATATATTTGGACACACGTTTATAACATCCAATGTCAATGTCAATAACTTCTATTACACTTGAGTTATTACTTTTACCGACGTAACTGAAAAGATGTTTTATACATTGTACTATTTGAACTGTATTTTGGTAATGTATGCACCTGTTGCTACAACTTTATAGGTTTACTGTGGCAGTGAACTTCTAAAAATAACTAGAAACCCTAATGCAAAATGACATACTGTAGGCCTAAACAAAAATATACCAAAATATTAGCACTTTTCTATGTATTCTGAAACCATCCAAAAGTGTTATTAAAAACACAGCCCAGGTACAGCCTGGATAATTTGAATTAATATCAAAACAATTTAGAATGAAAATCTGAAAGGACAAATTTACCAGATTTTAAATAATTTTGAGTAAATAGTTGAAGTTGACTATAAAGTGAAACATGTCTAAGTCCTTCAGGGAGTGGCTGGATGCATGCTACCACAGTTGAACAGAAACTTGAGTGACAACTTCTTGCGACAGTGCATGACAAGCCGGTTCTTCTGTGGACCGCCCAGCAACACTTAACTCACAGCTTCAGGAGATGTTTCATTACAAAAGAAACACCTCAAAGCTGTGTGACCGGAAGTGAATTGCATTTTAGACTTTATGGAATGATAATTGCTTGGATTGCACAGTAGCTCACTTCCCTAAACAAGGGGAAATAAATGTGCAGGATTTTTATATCAATGTTACAATGTTTTTCTCTATTCTATGCATTTTGACAGTAGGTTTAGTTTATAAGCAGATGATGAATGAGAGATGAGTACATCCCACAGGTGGTCATGGGAAGCAGGTGCCTTCTGGTTCCCACGCCGACAGCATTAAGTTTAGTAATGCTACAAGTGAACGCAGGTTTCTGCATGCCCTCCAGGTCTGTGTTAGCAAATGCTTAGTCTCTGCTGCCCTCCAATACCTTTATCGTAGGGTTGAATGGAGCGATATCACAACATACATAGTTACAGAAAGGTATATGTAGACATGCACTAAAACACAACTGCACCTTTGAAAAATACACTAGCCTAGCAGAAATATTTGCGTAGAAGAACAGTTGACTTCATTCACGCTTCATGTTTATCTTGGTGCAAAGAAGCAGTTGAAAAAATAAACTAGCCTCAGGGTGTAGTGTTTTGTATGGTTAGAGATTTTTGCTTGTTTGCTTGTTCAGGATGACACTTGGACCAGTCTAACAACTCAATTAGTTACACCAGACAGTCCAGGTAGGAATCTATGAAAACACAGCCAAAGAGTAGGGCAGCACAATATACTGCAACCTTATTTGTTTACAAACGCAGTATCCTTGAATTCAGTCGAAATATCTGTTAAAACACACCAGTCAAACCTGTTCAAATTTCATCATAGTTACTGCATAATATGTTTTTCTAATCTGGTAGCCCTTCAAAAGTAAATCAGTGTTTGTTGTTTCCTTAAGGGTTCATCTGAACAAGAATGGACACTGCTCAGGAGCGCAAACCGAAAAGGCCCCACTACATCCCGCGACCTCCAGGAAAGCCCTTCAAATACCAGTGCTTTCAGTGTCCCTTCACCTGCAATGAGAAGTCCCATCTCTTCAACCACATGAAATACAACCTCTGTAAAAATTCAATCTCCCTTGTATCACAAAAGAGCGGGACACCACCAAGACAGCTCAAAACTGCAGCAGCAAAGACGGTTGGTGCTAAAACTAAGGACTGCTCGAGCCCCACGCCTCTAAAAGTCCAAAATGTTGAGAATAATAGCAATGAGGACCATGAAGAAGAAGAAGACAAAGATGAAATAGAGGAAGTAGATGTTGGGCGTGAAAGTCCAGTGAAAACAGACAACCAAAATGCAACAAAACCAAATACAATTGTGGATTCAGAAAACATAGAAAGCAATGAAACCAGGTCGCTGACTCGTCAGTCTGCCTTCTCCCCCGTCACACCCACACGAGAAGTTTCAGAAACATCTCCAGCTCCACAATCAGACGACCCAAAAACAAGCACTTTACATCAACCTAGCTTTCCATGGGGCACCATTTCACCTTCAATCCCCTTGAAGCCACCATACCCCCCTCCCATGGTATCCGAATACCCGCCATTTCTTCTACCCGACCGTGCGCTCTACCCACCATACTACCTCACAGCAAACCACAACAGAAGTGACCCAAATTCACCTTCTTCTTTCAGGCCAGAGTTTTTGGACCCCCGGCGCCCAGTAGTACCCCAACCTGTTGCCCCAGCGTATCCAACCCTCTACCCCCCATACCCATATCGATACTGCCACTCCCTTCACCCTACTCCACCTCTTCAGTACAGCCTATACAGCAGGCCGCATGAGCTTTCAATGCCTATCACCGGACCGAGGTATCTTCCATTGGATTTGTATTCTCCTAATACTAGCCCTAATGACTTTTACATGCAAGGAAGAACCAGTCACAGTACAGGTACAGGAGAGGAACCAAGCAACCAAGGGCAAAGCAGTGATAAAACAACACGGTTAAGTCCAAAAGAGGGATGTTCTGCGTCGGGGTCCCCTGATAGACCATCGAATACACACAATATTATATCGGACACAGAGGGTCCACAGTATACAACACTGGGGGGACAAGCCTCTAAGCTCTTACAGCCCAGCAGGCCAGACTCAAGACAAGCGAGTTCGGCGGAGATTCTTCTGCTGCAACTAAGAAGACAGCATTTGGAGGCAGGGTAAGTGAAGTAAAAAAAATACTCATGCATTCATGTTTAGTATGATTCTAAGTGTTTTTTTTTTTTTTTACATTTATAGACCAGTTGGACAATATCCATCTATTTCTGAGTATTATGCTAAAGCTATATCAGACAACAGAGAAGATGTGGCACCACTTAACCTTTCAACAAGAAGCCAGGAAAGAGGAATGTCAGGGTCACCACACAGACTAGATGCTGACACAGAAAATTCTAGCAAGGATGAATTGCCTTTGAATCTGAGCCTACGACCTACTCCTTTTAGCACCTCAACTTGGAGCACTTCAGAAAACCCCCAGCCAGAACAAGACATAGAGGTAGAAGAGGAGGAAGAGGTGTGCAACCAAAGGCAAAATGCAGCATTAGCACTTTGTCAGCTGGCCAGCTCTAGCTCGGCAACCCCTTCCTGTGATGCGGTGAAAACAGCCATAGAGGAATCATCAGAAACAAATCCAGAGGAGACGAAACATACAGGAGAGGCTAAAGAAAAGTTGGGAAAAAGAAAAAACAAGGACAAATCTGAAAATAACGTCCATAAACCAAACAAGAGAACAAAGACGACAGGTCGGGCCACGAGAAGGAGGCCTCGCTGCTGCTAGAAATCCGTCACTTCTACTACTTCAGACTGGTGCCAATAAGGACAAACAAATTCTTCCCTAGAACACTGCAAGTCTGCACATGAAATAAATAGTCTTTGTAAATGTCAAAGATAGAATGTTATTAAAGCACTGAATTATTACAGAGCTGATGTGACACATATATTGCTACAAGGACAGTTGTGAAAAGTCGTCGTAGGAAACTTTTTATGACTGGTAGAGTTTAATGTTTATAGCGGGTTTAAAATGAAAGTTTTGTATAGTGCATTGAGTTGAACTGAAAATATATTTAGAATAAAGTTCAATAAAAGTTTTTTGTAACACAATCTGTCTTATGTTTACACCTACCATCTATCAATCTAGAAGGAAGTAGGAGGCCTCTTCTGCCAAGTTCTGCCAGGGCCAAACAGCCTCCATGCCAAGCATTATCAGTTTCCTGGAAGCTTTAAAATCAAAGAACAATATGAACAATAGTAAAGTAATATAGCATTCTGATTCACACATTGTTGTGTAAGATAATTATTTTACTACTCTGAGCTGACCTGAAGCAGTCCAGCACCGATCCAACCACTTCATCTGCCAGTTCTTTGGGAAGCCTTCCAGTCACCCGCCCGATACTAAATTACAATACAATAAACAAAACAGCACAGTGATTTACAACGGCCACATGTACATTATTATAAATGCACAATGTATAACACACATACCCCTTTGCTGCAGACCAGCGCACAATGGTTTCCTTGTCTTTCAGTCCCACCAGAAGATGTTCTGTTAAATCAAATTCAGATATGATATTTACAAAAGAAAGACATTAATTAATAAATTATTTTTTACAATAAAACTGACCGATAACTGTTTCCACCTCTTCTGGAATATCATAGTCCTCATCCAGTTCTTGTGTCTCAATGTGACTACCAACATTAGGGACTGTAGTGGACTGGGACATGGACAGGTTTGCAGTAAGTGACCGGCTTCCTCTCTGGTACCTGAAAAAGCATTTTAGGAAATGTATTTGATTCATGTGTATATGTTAAAGTATGATATAATATTCAAAATCATATAAACAGATTATTAATCATAAAGATTTTAAGGCTCACCTCCAGGAAGCTAAACGTGGTTTCAGAAAAGTGAGGCCAAGCTTCTGGGTTAGTTTGACTCCGAGCTTTCTCAGCATGGCTTGGTTACTTTCAGATAAATGCTTCTTCTCAAGAAGCTGCAGTACTGTAGGAGCTAACAACAAAAATATCAATATTAGTATGCTTAAAGTAATGTTTCTGCATTCATTTAAGTCATTAAAAAATATGTAACTGACAGACACTGAGTGACCAATAAATGAGAAGTTAAAGATAAAAGGGACGTACCGTACTGCAAGATGTCATCACGTTTTCCATGCTTAAATATTTTGGCCTAAGTAAGTAATAAGAAAACTGATTATAAAACAATATAAGCAAGACATGTTCCTATTAACACATAGCATATGCTTTGTCTGCCATCTTTACAAAATTCCACTCGATGTACACAAAAAACAACTAAGTTCTTCCTTTAGGCGTTCCAAGTAATCTTACAGAGCCAGTTTAGAGTGCCTACAGTAACATTTACACAAGAGCAATACAAGATGTCTTCTAAACTGGGCTGTACAAGTTAAGGTGCCAATAGGTGTAATGCTCGCTTGAGGGCTGAACTAAATTACCTTAGACAAGAGGAAGAGATTTCAATACTATATGGATAATTATACCTATGTATATACATATATATAAGGCATCAATATGCAACGATGGTCCTACTTTATATTTGCTTATAAACCGTTTGGCTCTGAGCAGCAGTTCCCTCGAAACACAGCAGCAGCAGGTGCATTACGCACCTGTCAACACAACGTCAGGTGCGACATACCAGTCATGTCTGCTCATGTAAATAACCCTTTGAGGGTTTAATAGAGCGGTGCAAACAAATTACACTGGGCTCAAAGAAACAAAGCCACACATCATAATGCATCATGCTGTTTGACATGGACATTATACATATGCATTACCAATGACTGCAGGACTCCATCCAGCACCATGATATCTGTCACTGACTGATCATTGGTCTGAGAGAGAGTGGTGAGGCTCCAGTCTAAAAAGTCTCCTAGACGCTTCTGCTTCACATCAGGGCGTGTCATGAACCTGTAGAGTCATGTACACAGAGACAAGCATTGAAGGCTTCATGTAGCTACTACTAAATAAACATGTAGAAAGGAAGCAGCAAGGCTTACATTACACAGCCCTCTGGTGGTGAATATTATTATTATAACGATTATTTTGTTTTCATATTATCCTGTAATGTAATTGTGTTTATTTGAGCTGTTCAATAAATTATTTTATTGTAATCATACATTTATTTGATTAGATTTTGTTTAGTCAGACAATAGTAGTGGACTGTACTACAGTCTTCCTCAGAAGCGCCACATGACCGATGTGATGCGCCTTTATCAGCTGCTCTTCCCAGGCATGGCCAGCCTGACGGACCGGAGAGGTCTATCAGAATGGCCATGCCCACCGGCGTGCGCTGGTCTCTGGAGACATGCGGCCCAGGTGTGTGACAACTTAAATGCTCCTTCATGTCGATTCATGGTCTCATGTCCCTGCTTACGCATTTCAATTGCCTCTTTTATCCACCGTTTGTACTTGTCGGTTTCTGATCTGATGATCTTTGAGTTGTCCTATTCCATAATGTGATTGTTCCTTTTCCAAATCTGATTTTAAGTTTTCCTGCCTTTTCCTTTCCTGATCTTTTGAGCCGTCCTGTTGGTTCTTTTTTGCACTTTTAAAATTCCTTTTTGCGTGTAGTGAATCTCCTTCCTGTTTCCCTGATTTTAATTTTTCCATTGCATGATTTGCATGATATTTTGTAGATTACATTGCATTTGTTATCCTGACTGATTTTGTACTTTGGGTCGTTTGGTTAAGTTAAAGTTAAACTTCGCTTGGCCACTTATGTGACAGTGGTGGCCAACCGTCTGAAGGTAGGGCGATCTTGTGCAAGGGCGATGAGGTCAGCCAGGGGTCTTGTGGATGCTACTTGTGACGTCCATGACAGTCTGGGGCGACCTCGGGGACGGCGCCAAGACCTAGGAGGTGGACGAGCGCTGGCGATGAGAGCCCGCTTGGCAATCTGGCTACATGGCCGAGGAGTCTCATCCTGCCTCTTTTGATAGCTGTGGAGATGGGAGTGGGATGTCCTGAACGAGCATAGACTTCTTCGTTTGTAGTATGGTCAAACCAACGGATGCAGAGGATGTTGCGAAGGCAGGTCCTGTGGAAAGCATCAAGCCGATGGATAGATGCAGTAGAGAGGGTCCAGGTTTCCGATCCATTTAGGAGGACCA
>JAVQKC010046798.1:0-15775 GCA_036025475.1 Philypnodon macrostomus
TACAAGGTGCAGGTAGGATTAAATAAGGTGTAAGTAGAGTATTTCACAGGTGGTAAAATTACTTCAAGTGAATTTCGTAATGCACATGATATAGTATTGCACATGATATAGTATTGCACAAGTAGTAAGTAGCGCTGACAGTGAGGTAGTGCATACATAATACATTCATATAGTGCAGCAGCAGAACATATTATGTAAAGTGATTTAGTGCAGTATTATTGAGGGCTCGTCAGACAGTACTTGATGTAACAAGTAGTATCTGCTAATGTTGCTTTTCCATAATCTCAAACCATGCCTCTAGACAGTTCTGGCCACAGACTTGGATATATTGGATGTATCATTTTTAAACCATTCTATGTACACCCAAAATATGATTGCATGTCAGATGCTTGGCAGGTTTGTCTTGATCATAGGAATTATATTACTAAATTCACTAGATTCATGTTATAGACTGATTAGCTATTTAGTGAATTTCTGGGTATTATGTGGTAATGCTATTATTCCTTGCTTGACTCATAGTAATTTATTATTTCTCCTTATTTATCCATATGTTCAGCCTGTGGAAGAGGGTGCATTTGTTTTGAGAGTTGTATGTCAGTTACTTTACAGCATGTCTGACAGCAAGCATATGATCCTGAGACAGCGTGACAGCTACCTTCACACCCCTTCTCACACACACAAACACACTAACACTACACAGCGAACATGCATGATGAATGACAGACTCCCACCCAGAGCCAGACCTGCATCCACCTACAGCCAATGGGCCCAAGGATACAGGGGTGCCAGTGTCAAGGGACAGACAATGGGCTGAAGGCTAGACAAGAAACAGAAAACAGAAAGAGATGGAGAATAGATGGATAGGCGTCAGTCTCTACAAACACAGACCTTATAATCCCCCAAATCCAGATACATTTGTTCAAACAAGATCATATTGTATGCACAAGAATCATATAAATGTTTTATATTATTTGTTAATGTTACGTTTTGTGTGTATAGTTGAGTTAAATGGTAAAAATTAGACAAAGAAATTGACAGACTCACAAAATGACAAAAATAGTTAAGGAGTAGCAAAGTCAGGCCTAAACAATGTATTTTGTATGTATCACACTGAGACAGAAACATCAGATAGGAGTTCATTTCTCCACTCGTTTGTTCTGTATCATTATGTTGGCCCTTCCGTTGCCTGTGCCAATTGAATGTCACGGTTGAGAAGGCCTGTGTGTCCCGTCTGATGATGACAAGCGTGTTGTTGACATCAGCACTGGGTTATACATCTACATGCTTGTTTGTTTGCATTTTGCAGTCCGCAGTCATACACTCAGTCCTCTAGATGTGGCACACTGACAATTTGTGTAATATAAAACTTGATTGAATCTGATGTAAGTGTTGGGTGATGGCTTAGAGAAAGTGGAGTCAACAACAAGCTCATGCAAGGTGCAAATCAAGACTTATTGTAGCATGAGGTGAGGAGGAATAAATAGTTTGAATAAATCTTCATTTGCACACACAGAGCTCATACTGTGCCCCTGGGCAGACTCGCCATACGTGTTTTTTAACAAAGCAGAGGTGAAATGTCCTGGTCCACTAAAGTCAACATTGCAGCCAGGATCTGAGCACTGTCAAACATACTAACATGCAACCTTTTCCACTCCACAGTAACACGGGATGAGTGTGTCATACCCAAAATGCCAAGTGCTAAGTCTTTCCTTTGCTTCTTTCTCCAGGTAACCATGTATTTGGGTAGTACCAATGCTAATAATTGTATTTCTTAATAAATGTACTTAATAAATGTACTCACTAACCACAATATCTGAAGTAAAAATAGAAAATTTTCTTACATATGTCTTGTTTTGTTTTATTTATTCCAGATAGACCTCTACAGTCAATATAGTTGCACATCCATAAGAATGAACACACTATAGGTCTTTCTGATTACACTATAATGATATACATATAAATGTATGTGTGTCATGCATGACTTGTCAAGGTATGAATAGGACAGACATGCATGCAAGAAACATGACTTTGAACAGACATCAAATTAGTGAGATAGCACGCAGGGAAGCCATTTAGGTGTTGGAGCGTGAAGGGGTTCCCCAGCTAATACAGATATAATGATGTGGCTATAACAGCTGTAATAATGTTGTGTGTCTGCCTACCTACACTTGTATCTGCTCTATGTGACTCACACCTCAAATAGAGGTAAAGATAGAAAGAAAAAAATAGAGATGAGGATGTTAAACAAGGTTGAGTCGGTTATAATGACATTGAGAGGAGAAACGACAGTGGCCTACATCAATGAATGTGAGAAGTAAATATTTTTTTGTTAAACAGAATGTGAAAAGTAAATATTTTTGTTAAAAAGGGGCAGAAAACATAAGATATTCATTTCATTCAAGTTTTGTCATGTAGACACTTCTGCTTGTTATTTATGTGCACAGAAAATGAGATAGATGTGTCTGTGTGTACCTAATTATTCATCCTCTCAAGAAGCATCATTAGGTGTGTTTGTGTGTTGAAATGGTGTATAAAAAATAAACTACAGTAAGCCATATGCAAGAAGTGTAAATAAATGATATTGTATTTTTTGACTTTGCATTGAATAACTGATTTGTTGATTGAAATATATAGTGTCTAGAATACTATAGTTATTTGAAGAATTGTGTACTCTTTTTTCTATACTTGTACTTATACAGTTTTATACAGTTACAAATATTTTATTTCCTATCTTTAGACATCAAATTGTACTGCGGCAGTTGCAACAATTTTCCTTTCAAACCCAAACTACTTAACTATTTAACCAGGGAGTTTTTTGACAAGATGCTGTCACTCTTACTTCCAAGTGACAGTCTCAAAAACCCACACTTAGTCTGTATAAAAATGGCAATAAACTCCTGTCACAGTCCCATAAGACCCACAAATGCACCACATGCACATTCACACAAATCCACAAAACATATCACAGACCACTTGTCCCTGGCATTTCAGTGATTTAGAGCATCATCTTTGGTCGTGCTCTGATCTTCACATGTATGACGCCTTAGCTCAAAAAGGTCTTCATACACACAAACACACATGCCTCTGCACTGTCTCTGCTGCCATCAAATTCTCACTTCTTGATGCAGACAGACAGCAGTCCTCTGGGACACAGAAACACTTCTCTCCTTGGCTGCTTCGCCCCTACCTCTGTGTCCTCCCAGTCGCCCCTTTCCTTGATCCGGTGCTCCCTCTCATGGGGGCGGAGGAGGGTTGGGCGTCAAAGCTGGCGATACACTGATACCAGTCTCAGGTTGGCTCCTGCGGGAATGGAGCGACAGAGAGAAGGCGATATGACCATTTATAAACGATAACATTGCAGGCAGTGTAATAATGTACGTATACATGTATAATATAATATACAATGCGGGCTAAAAATACTGACAATACATATATAATTATTTAGTTGTATTTAGATAATATTATTCCATACCTTATTTCCATTTTTTTGTATATGATATTTTAGTACAACATTAAACTATATACTGAACCTTACCCTATACCCTCTATATTGAACCTTGCCCTTTACCCTCTATATTGAACCTTGCCCTATACCCTCTATATTGTCACTTTAGGTCACTGAAAGGCACTGCCCCATCTACCTGGATTTAACATCCCACACTGCACTGCACTTAACACACATACGGTCACGCTCAAAGAGAGTCAAGGAGATTGAAGGATGTGCAAAAATAATATATATATATATATATAATACTCCAAATTAATTATTAAGCATATCCATTGATGCATTCCTGCTGGGACAAGACTTGGTTCATTCATGAAAAGAATGAACTGAAATTAGATTCATTGATATTGAACAGTTTCATACACTTCATTATTATTTATTTTTACTGACAATGACTAGAACATATAATTCCACCGGTCACAAAGTCAGACTATCAGCACAAACACTTCCATCATTCCCATATCATGCCTTTTGGGCATTCCCAGCTGTAAAACTAGAGTTGACTTCAAAACAACACGAGGGAGTGTTTTTTGCACGCACATCTTTAAAGTGTGCATTTGGTTTTTTTCTTGTTATATTTTAGTGTGATATTGTATGTATAGATGTAGTAGAAGATGAATGAAAACGTAAGAGAGACGTGAACATCAGGCATAAATAGTGTCTATAGTAGAGAGTAAGTAAGCAACTCTAGTGTTGAACCACAAATATGCCTCTCTGCATGCCACCAAGCAACAAATGAGATCAAAGAAGGCAGCAGCTTCACCAGAAATGCTGGGATAGCAGTCAGGGATCTGGCCAAAGCAGCATGCCATACGTCGGCTCAGGACAATCTCTTTATTGAAAGTTTTCCCCATGGGCTGACAGGAGGCACGGGTGCTCCTCTGCTTAGTAAGGAGTTGACAGCCACCTGACATCTCCCACCTGCATGACCTTTACCATGCTTGACCCCCTGCTGGGGACAATCACCTCATAGCAAACAGCCCAATGGGAGATGTCCCAGAAGCTTACACTAAAATAAGCAACATCAAGGTGAAAGTTGACATAATTTCAAGATAATAATGACTTAATCATTGACTCAATTTCATCATATTGCATGCTTTAACGAGCCTACAGTATTGTAGACCTATGATGACATATCATTTTTGTCAATATTTGGAGACAGAACGTTTGAACTGATTTTAACAACGATTTTATTTATTTTTTTCATTTACAGAATGCAATTCATGGCAAGCATGCAAAACACACCTTTTCATCAGTACGGGGTGGTTCTCCTGGATGAGCTGCTGTTCCTTTAAAAAAAAGTCCGCTGGTTATGTGTGGCGTCATCAAAAGTGGACAACATTCAAGCAACGTTGGTGTTATCAGAAGTAAGAGCAAGATTAAAACTCCAAAATAACACGGTGGATTTAGTGAAAAGTGTGTTAAAAGCTATCGAGAATTGTTTGTGATTTTGTGTGACTCTAAAAGTATAGCATCTTGTTTTATTTAAGTGCGTTCAGCTGACTCTTAAAGTGTATATGCTCTTGTTAGATCCTAAACCAACCAGTTCTCTCTCATATTTTGTCTTCAGGATACCGGGCATACTTGTTGTGTTCGTGAACGCTCTTTGAATGAATCCAGCACTTAATAAACGAAGACTGCCTTCGTCTTTGAGGAGACTGCTGACAGACATTGGGCCTAGAGAGCAATGGACGGAGATAGGACCCGATCCGGAGCTTGGGGACGGGATTATTATCCCGCCCAGAGGCGCTGCTGCTGGGCCAGAGCAGTCCCTCACTCTCGCCGACGACGAGCAGGCTGTGGACAGGCAGGAACCCCGCGAGAGGAGCCCTGTGTGCATGCTGTGCAAATGTAAACCATCTCGTTACACCTGTCCTCGGTGTAATCTGCCATACTGCAGCCTGTGCTGTTACAAAAGCCCGGAGCACTTATCTTGCTCTGAGGATTTCTATAAAGAGTCTGTTCTTCAAGAGCTAAAGGTGATGGGCAAAACTGAAGCTGAAGGAAGAAAGAAAATGCAAGAGATTCTCATTGGACTCAGAAAAAAGGCAGACATGACAGATGGTGGGATGGAGAGTTTGTTAAAAAAGGAAGGTGTTTTGTCAGAGGCCTCGGCCCAAGGACAAGTGGGCACAAAGATAAACATAGAGGCTGTGGAACTTTTATCAAAGCTTGCAGAGTTACAGGAAGGTGGAGAGGATAATGCGGAAGAACTTGAGGCCATTTTGGAGAAGCTTCAAAAAATAGGAAGGATAGAGGATGATGCTGAGAATGACCTGGATGAAAATACCAGTGATTTGGATGAAGGCCTGCTGGGGGTAGACATAGACGGGCTTTCAGAAGAACAACTGTGGGGCCTTTTGAACAAACGGGAGAAGGAAGAATTTGCGGGTTTATTAAAACATGGGGCTTTAGGTGGGCTGGTGCCTCTGTGGAAGCCATGGTGGGAGCAACACAAGGAGGATGGGAGGGTATTGGTAGAGGTGCTTCAAGAAGAGATGAACAAATGGCAAAATGACAAGGACGATACTATTAAATCATTACAAGAGACTCAACGCACCAAATGTAATCCGAAAGTGAAAGAACTCAAAAACATCCAATGTGTACCCCCCATTTCTACAAAAATTCCCAAGTTGAGTTCATTATGCTCAAATCCATCCCATTTGGTCGGGTTCTCCTTGGTGAATGCACTTTTTGGCTACACCTTCACGCTAAGCTTTTTTAATGGAGACACTGAATCGCTCATCTTTGAACTGTGTGACATGATCCTAGTTTTGTCTGAGGCGCTAAGCTCAAACAAAGTGTTTAACTCAGTTCATGAGGCAATAGATTCTGGAGAAACGTTAGTTTTATGTGGAGGTTATCTTGATAAAGACGATCTCAGTGCCCCCACCAGAGCAGTAGAAGCAGTAGCTCACATTTTGACTGGCAGAAACAGAGAAGATCCAACTGGATACTGCCTCTCTGCTTTGAGTCAGCTACGGTCTGTACTCTCACAGGCCAGAGCAGCTTTATCTAAAGAGGGCGATGAAGGTAGTAAGAGACAGAAGTTCTTTCTTGCCAGCAAGAAATGTGAGTTTCTCCAGTCCTGGGTGCTGGAAAATGGCCATAATATTATAATTCTGGCAATTGAGTTGTGGAGTGAACACGGTAAAAGAGAGAATGAGAAAATGTCAATAAACAAGGAAAAGGCTGTAGTTGAGCAGAGTTGGAAAAAAGGGATCCCAAGAGGGGCAAATAAATTAATAGAGGAATTATAGACAGATATTTAATGTACACATTAGTAACAGAGTTTTTGGCTGGAGAAAAATTTAATTCTTGATTTTTAGGTTTCACTGGATCATCACTCACCACAAACCCAACTTTTTTGTAAAGTTAACTCACTTTTGCCTCCATTCTAGAATTTGGGACATTTTAAAGGGTTATATAGAGCCTGTATACCTATGTATATGTATATTGTATGTATCTTGTATATACATTTGTGCTGTCTAATAAATCCCTTTGAAGTTCTCTAACGTGATTTGTTTTGTGTTGACAAAATAATACATCATTTATAAATAAACCATAAGATATTTAGATCAGACTATGAAAGTGACGTCCTTCTTGACATTTGATCACGTGGTACGGAAGTCTGTTCACGCTGCGACAGAAAACATGGCTGCGCTCTTGAGATCAGCCCGGTTGCTTAATTACAAGCCTTTGAGCCTCCTTCAGATCACAGGGACAAAAAGTAACAGCCTGGTGTTTGGTCGACTGTTTAGTGGAGCTATCGGTGGCAGAAACATTGGTGTTTGTTCTCGACAGATCTTTCCAGCGTTGGAAAATGCTTCCAGGTATCCCCTGTCTGCTAGCTCTGGCTATCCACGCGTGATGCTGAAATGTCATTGAGGGTCAATGACAGACACTGGCACATTTTTTTTATAATTCAATAGGATGATAGTCGGGGTATTTTAGAAGTGTTAAATGTTCTTGATCAGTTTCTTACATCTGTTCTTTAGCACAGTCATATAGGCTTGATTTGTCCAAGTAAGCTCCACAATTAGTCTTTTGGAATATCTGTGCGTTGTATATTATCTTATAGTTTTCGTATTGTGTGCTTATATCTGATATTTTCATTTCTGGCTCAATAGAGTGTTCTACTTACTTACTTTATCTTCACATTTACATTTTGGGGCCAAGGTCACTAGACTAATGTATACACAATACCAATACCAAATTGTTACTGTCTTTTGGTTTGATTGTCGACTCTACTGCAAAACTGACATTAATGCAAAACAAAAGTTCCCACAATGCTTGGTCATTGTCCAAACAAGATCTAATTCTGTGTCTGCCCTTTGTTTGATTGTGCTTTTTTCTATTTCATATCCTTATCTTTTACAGTGTTTACATACAAAGTGTTGTTATGGCATGCATTTACTCTACACGCTTCTGTTTTCAGTCGTTTTCTGCCATACTCGGCTGGGTTTGTACGTAACTATGCAGTGGCCACAGAGCAGAGGGATGAAGCTAATGCAGCGGTTCGGTCAAACCAGGCACAGCAGTTTGACTGGGCTCTGTCAAAGTTGGACAGCTCTGTGAGAAGGACTGGTCGCATCACTAAAACCCTGCTCCTCCGCATCTTCCATGATCTCTGCAGAACAGGTACAGAACACACAAAGAATCATATAAAAAGGTCTTGTTTTTACTCCTTTTACTATTATTTCCAGGATATCCCAGCGGGAATCAAGCATTGTTGTTACTGCGCAGCTGTGGATCACTGCTGCCAGAGGTTCGACCTTCAGAACGCACTGAGCTGGCTCACCACATCTGGGAAAAGTTACTAGAGCTGAGTGAGAAAAACTTAAAATGTTAAAATTGTTGGTTGTTGAGGTTGATTTAAACTACAGTTATTTTGGCTGAGTGTATATTATAATTCCTCTCACTTTTCACAGGTACACAGTATGATGTTAGTCATTATAATGCCCTACTAAAGGTGTACCTGCAGAATGAGTTCAAGTTTTCTCCCATGGACTTTCTTGCTAAGATGGAAGCGGCAAACATTCAACCCAATAGAGTAAGCGTCAGCCATGATCTACTACACAATCAGTTTGAACATTTGTATTATGCACTATTTAAATCTGTACAGGTTACCTACCAGAGACTCATCGCAGCATACTGTCAAAATGGAGATATTGAAGGAGCCAGGTAAGCGTCTCTTAAGTGTATTTAGCATTATTCAAAAGTTAATATGCTTTGTTTAATTTTTTACATTTTATTTAGCACAATATTAGGATTCATGAAGAGCAAAGATTTACCCATCACAGAAGCGGTATTCAATTCTCTGGTAACGGGACACGCTCGCGCAGGGTGAGTAATTCCCCTTTTATATAAATACCATTGAATAAACTGTACTGAAACATATACAACTATGGTTGCTTTTTGCTTCATCATGCAGAGACATTGAGAGTGCAAAAAACATCCTAGCAGTGATGCGAAGTGCAGGAATTGAACCCAGCCCTGAGACCTATGTCTCACTGCTTAATGCCTATGCTGAAAAAGGAGACATGGAGAATGTGAAAGCGGTTCGTCAATTCATCTGATTTACTATTATACTGTACTTATGATGACATCTAGTCTTAGCTTTTAATAACTCACTTGTGATGCCCCTCTTCTGTGTGTTTCAGACCCTAGAGGCAGCAGAGAGTGCAGACTGTAGCTTAATGGACCGAGACATCATGCAAGTTATCTTCACAATGGCTAAGGCTGGACACCAGCAACATGCCATGCAAGCCGAAATGGTGGAGCGCATGAAGCATGAGAGGGGCTACATCCCAGGTTTGAATGCAAACTCCCCTTGCTTTCAGTTTGGTATTCTGTACTCAGGAACTTTATTTTTAAGTTACAATATATTATATTTTTTATTTCATGTAGATGCAATGAATCTGTGCTTGAGTCTGATCACACATGGTCAGGAAGATACTGCTTTTCACATCCTGAAGAATTTCCCCACTCTGCAAATGGATAGTGTTAGCTCAGAGTCCCTAAACTTGGGGAACTTTTTTCTCAGACACTGTGTCATCATGGACACGGTAATTAAGGAAACACGCTTAAATCAGTGCTGGAACACCGCACAGATAATGTTAACATATTTATCTGTGTTTGTTTCTTCAGTCTTTAGAAAAGATTGGCCAGTTCTGCAAAGAGCTTCAAGAGGCAAAGTTGCATTCGTCACCTCTCACTTTTACACTCTCTTGTGCTCTGGAGGCCAGAAAAACTGGTAACATGTCTACAAGCTTAATGATGCCAAACAGTAACAGCCAAAGTGATTGCAAACAATCTGTTATGATAATATTTTACAGCTATGTCTTTTGATCTGATGAAGATGTTGAAAGAACAAAATTCACCAATAAGGCCACACTTCTTCTGGCCACTCCTCACTAAACTTGTGAAGGACAACAACACAACAGGTAAGACACACAAAATGTAAACTCAGGTAACTACTATTAGATCACTATGTAAGGTACATAACACTCTAGTTTAGTGGATGACCATGTGATGTATGGGATTCCTAGTACATCCCAGAGCTAGGATAAAATACTAATCTTTCTGTCATTGCATTTCAAAAGGATAATATTAGTCAAATGTGTTATTTTGTCTCTGTTCAGTGTATTATGACTTTCCAAGTACCAATTTTTGTACCAGAAAGAGCTTTTAAAGGAATGTTTCTCTCAAATATTAATGTAGCCCAGAGTGGTCCTACTGGGACAGATTTCACTGTGTAGGGGCAGTCAAGGGCAAAGCGGTCTGATCCTTGCATGAAAGAGTGAGGAGGACAGAATAGTACTCTCTCTCAGATTATATCACAGTTCTGAAGAAGTTTCAGTGTCCCTGGACAGACAAACTCAACCAAAAAGACACTTGACTTTCAGTCAAAGAACTTGAGCATTATACTTTCCGTTTTACACAGAAGTTTTGACTCGTAAATTGTCACCAATAGCTTAATACCACTGGTCTTCTGAGTGACCTATGTGCTATGGCATAAGAACCTGGCCTTTGCAAGAGGTTAGGTTGCCTGAAGCTCACACCCATGAGCATAAACAAAAACATGCAGTAGATGTGGCACGTAGGTCTGGCACAATGGGCAGCAAAAGTTTGTCTTGCTTCAGTTTTCTGTTTTTGTGAAGCTAAAATAGACATATTAGATTCTTGTTATTTTACGCTGTTAAGTGGGAATTGACTGGTAAACATCGATTACTGGGTTGTTTTTCTAATCCACTATTTTTAAGTTTTAAGAGTTGAGCAGGAATCATTTCAGTGACAGATAGTCCGCATGTGTCAGGACATGACTGTATTCACATGGCGTTAACAGCTGAACACTGTCAAATGTGTTCAACAGCAGCTTGGCTTTGAAGTTCTTTATTGATGCTGAGCTCCAGCTCTCTCTTTGGGGTTTTTAGACCAATAAATAAGTTATGTATTCTTCCGCTGTCAGCTAATTGACAGCATTTGAGCTGGCAGGAAGTAGAAACTGGTTAAACCAGTGTGGAGATAGGATTCTCTGTGTGGTCTACTCTAGACAGATCATCAATGGGCAGGCAATGAGAGGCATAAATGTGTCTAGACTGGCTCCATCAAATAAAGGAACAGTCACGTGTTTAACATGTGGCCTCACACACAAACATGAAACATGTTTTCTCAATTAAAAGCTGTAACCAGTAAAGAAGGAAAGTAAAGAAACTCTTGAACTGATGTGTTTGCCTTGATCCTCATGAATGATGCAGCCTTTTCCTTTCCTCTCTTTCACTTCCACATTGGCTGCGGGAGGTGTGTGTCCACATGTGCGAGGGGGACTTTGGGCGGCCAGTGCAGGTGATGTGACTGATGCAGAGTGACTTGATTTCATGTAAATGCAAGCGCTCTGAGGGAATTCACTTTGGATTACGCGCCCCACTGTGCACGGCCCATGAAATATTAAGCACCGTGTCACTTTTTGTCCACAGGTGTCACTAGCGGGCAAATCCGTCCGTAGCCACGGAAATGAGGGGTAGCAATGGGAGGAAGAAAGGGGTTAGGAGTAAGAGGAGGGGGGCATTCTGGCGCATGTTGATGAGGTGTGGTTTTGGCGGGTGTAGTGAAAGCATATGCTAGTAGCCCATACTTCCCACCTGCCGCCAGCTAGTCGGAGCTTGTCAGTCCACAGACACACAGCCTTATTTCTTGTGACACTATGAGAGGGATGTGAATGAAGTGGTTTTTATCTGTTTTTTGTAAAGAAAGATATAAAGATTTTTAGTTGGGTTAGCTTTCACTAAAGACGAAGCTTTATCATTTTCTCAATAATGCATCTTTCTAAGTGAGCTGATATAAAAAAAAAAGATTCTTGTACATTCTTAAATACTTGTCTTAAGTTTTTGACATTGCCTCACAGCTAGTCGAGTCTACCTTTGCAGAAGCACAGATAATGATTTGGGAGGATATGAGAAGTGACAGGTACTCATGTCCACGGACGGCTGAGATGACAGCGACCGGTTCCTGTTTTCCTCTCCTCCGCGTTCTCATCTGTGACAGTTAACCTGAAGTCATGAATCTGATGGTGATATCTTGTGACCACTGCCATACTTAACTCACTGCTAAGATACTTCCCGTTCTGATGGTATGTCAAGACTTTGTGCTGACCAACCTGCAGAGGCCTTTACTGGTCTCATTCTTCTCATGTGCCCAATGTTTTATTAAAATAGTTCAGAAATGACAGAGAGCAGAGGGACTTACTCACATCAGAGAGCTGCAAAGTCACCTTGAGGGACAGCGATGCAAATGATATAAGAAAAAGATCTAACGTTTTGGGCTGTTGGCAATGTTGAATACCTTGTTTTTGTGTTTTCTAAGCATCCTGTGTGTGAGTTGCTTTTAAAGTTTTGGGACTGAATACAAAACTGTAAAACTAGCTAAAAGTGCTGATGTCCACTAAAACCCACATGTCAAAAAGGCGGGAGAAATGGCCAGCACATGCATTTATGTTTCCAATTCTCCATTCACTTCTATACTTCTGTTTGGTTCACCGTGAAATTGATTATGGATTATTTATAAAGAAGGCAGGTGCATCCTCTTCCCGTTCATAAAAAAAGCTTGGATGAAAGCGATTAGGGGTAAGAATGGACAACAGTGCCTGCAGAATGGATGGATCTTCCATTGAGAAGAGAGACCAAGATCGCTTTATTCTTGAGAGTGGACTTGGCTGATAGTGAGAGGACCAGATGAATGAGTGATATGGCGGGAAAGCTGAATGGATGGATAGATGGATGGAGTGGTTCAGGTAGCCATACCTGGGTTAATGCAGGTTTTAATGGCATATAAAAGCCCAACACTCATCTTTTATTTAGCTTGAGTGAGACTGCCAGGTGAACACATGCATCCCAGGAGGCCCGGCGAACTGCTATAAGTGTGTATGTGGTAAACAAATACAGCATACTGAGGTGTGTCAACCCAAGAAGCACTTTGGTGGTTTTCAAAGATTCACATGAGAACAAGGTGTATTGGTACTCTCAGCGGGTCATATGGGCACATTACTACTTTGTCATAAAGCCACTTAGAAATACACTCAAAACTTGCTGTTGGTTATTTAGGCCCATGTCTTTTATTAGGCATGTTCTCAGGCATATGCAAAGTGTCTCGTCCATATGTACACCGTCTTGTAAGCTCGTTCGGAGTGTGTGAGTGGCTGTTCCATATGTATGTCTTTTTTTGGGCCAGCTCCTCAGGGCTAACCATTGGGGCTCTGCTGTAGTGCAGGGTAATGATAGAGGACATCACTCAGAGTATGTCCATATCTGCACGTCTTTTGACACGTCTTAATAAGTTTTATTTGATTTCTGTAAGAATATTTGTGCGCTTGTCTGTTGCAAAAGTGGTATTTAAAGCTAATTACAATTTATCAAAAGAATATAGACTACAATGTGTTTATATCATTCCAACAACTAAGATTATACTAAAAAGTCACTTGGGTTTGTGCAGGGGTTATAGAGATTGTGAAGGGCATGGAGGACCTCGGTGTGGCCCCTGATGTAGAGACTTTATCCACCTACATTCTCCCTGCCTTCCCCAGCATGCAGGAGGCTCGCAAGGCACTTAAGGTAATAGTGTACGTTTGTTATTGTTCTTTGTCATGTCGTACTTATACTAATAATAATCTAAATATTTGTCTATTCAGGATGCTGGTGTCTCGTTGGAGTCTGAAGGCTTCTTGTCTTCGGAGGTTCGCTTGTTAGCTGTTAGTAACCTGGCTGAACTGTACGCTCTATGTAAGCCATTTCCACACATTCCTCTGCTCCATCACCATTGCCCGTCATCTCACAAAACGGTTGCTTCGCCTGCGGGCTAATTGGTCCTGCATTAACACAGACCACGGTTGGCCACTTAGTCCTGTGTGCTCATCAAGCCTTTTAAGAGATTAGTCTGTGTGAATATGTAAAGAGCAAAGAAAGAGAGGTGCCTCCGCTGACACAGGGACTAGATAGAGGAGGTGTTTAATAATAGATGTCACCTCCTGTTTTCTGTTTTTCTTTTATTTTTAGGTTCAACCATATATTTCCATCTTTTTAACACTGCCCTTTATATTTTAAACATTATTCAAATACTCTATATAAATATTTCAAGTGAGTAAGTGCTTTTACTTTATACATATTTAAGATATCTGTTTATGTCATGAGTCTCTCACAAATTCATATTTATCAATGGTATATTATATATATATATAAATAATATTTTGTTTTATAATTGCTCCAAAGTTTTAAAGTAATGTACATATTCTTTAACTATCACATATAATATGGTATGAATCAGCTTTTTCTCATCACCCAACATTGGTTAAACTGTCCATAGTTACATCTGGTTGTCCCGTATTTCAGTGTCAGATGCCTCCTTCCCTTCACCGGACCTTAATACGTTCCGTGGCAGCCTCATCCTGGGCTTCAGAAAGTAAGTCAAGAGGCTTTTCTCGTCTATATTTGAATCTGCATCTATCCACATTATGCCTCAAATCCATGGGCCTGTAGCATTATAGAGGTCACAGCAACAGCATATGCTATGAATATGACATGTGCAGCCTATCACACCATCTCCAGCAACTGTCTATGCATGCGGCCAGCTGCAGGGTAAACATCACACACACATATATGGGTGCCTCATGCATATGGAGGCAGTCATCTTTTGGCTGCTGCCCCAAAGCACCGTGGGAGATATGTAAATTAACAGATGCCCACCACTGCCCCGTGTACTAACCCCCTCCATATTTGGCTTCCTGTACTTTCTCACACACACGCACACAGTTAATGTTGGACCAAGCTCTGACCACTGGGCTTTTGTTTGGGGGTGTTTATGAATATTTACAGTTTAACACTCCACACTCACACAAAAACAGTCAGGGCCCAGAGCAAGGCTGGAGGGGAGTGAAAGAGAAAAGTGCTGACTTCTCTTCTCTGGCTGAAGTTATTTGAAACATTAAGAGCTGCTGAGCTGCTACTAAACTTGACCAACCTGTGAAATGTGTGTTTTTCTTTCCTCCCCAATTTGCCGTGTTCTTCTTGGTTGACTTATTTATCAGAGTGAAGTGAAGTCATTGATTACACGAAAAGTACTTGAATTTTCTTTGGGGGATCTGTTGCATAATGAAAGGTGATGTTCATGTTCAAGGCAAAACAGCAAGAAATATTTTCCTTCCGAGGTTTCTATTGATTTATTTGGTTATCGGATCCCATCTGTTACATCTCAGTTTGTTCTGGAAGATGGAAGCTTTTTCCTTGAACATGATTTACTGCAACACCCAGCCATCTGAATATTGTTAGTTTCTTTGCTGTTATGTATTTGAACCTGCCATTCAGCCTCTTATTTCTACTCTGAAAGCACTAGCACACATACACATACTCCTGACTGTTAAGGTTCCTGACAGAGTCATAATTGGGCTTGTCACTTGGGAAGCGTGTGTGTGCGTTTGTGTGCGTTTGTGCACGTTTGTGTGCGTTTGTGCGCTGTGTCATTGCGATGGGGGACCTGCCCCTGTCAAAGACAAGGTCAGGGGATAATTTAATCATTAAAGACCTCTTCTACTCTCTTTTCATACCCTCTCCTTTTCCCCGGCTTTTTCCTTCATCTACCATCGAGCTGACAACACCACAAAATGTCACACATTGTCATCATTTAGCCTCTGTGTGTGTCTCTGTGTGTGTGTCTGTGTCTCTCTGTGTCTGTGTGTCTCTGTGTGTGTGTGTGTGTGTGTGTCTCTGTGTGTGTGTGTGT